>CAUYRH010087457.1:0-19846 GCA_963574655.1 Perodicticus potto
GACAGAGCCTCAAGCTGTCACCCTGGATAGAGTGCTGTGGCATCACAGCTCACAGCAACCTCCAATTCCTGGGCTCAAGCAAGTCTCCTGCCTCTGCCTCCCAAGTAGCTGGGACTACAGTTGCCAGCCAACCCCTGGCCATTTTTTAGTTGCAGCCACCATTGTTGTTTGGCGGGCCTGGGCTGGATTCGAACCCACCAGCTCAGGTGTCCTTAGCCCATTGAGCCACAGGCACCGAGCCAGAAATTAAACTTTTGGTGAACTGGGCAGGTTCAGTGGCATGCACCTGTAGTCCCAGCTACTCAGGAGGCTGAGGTAGGAAGTTTGTTTGAACTCAGCAGTTGGACACTTTGCTGTACTACTGAAAAGCCAGTACCCTCCAGCCTGGCTGATGTAGTAAGATCTTGTCTCCAAAAAGAAAAGAAAAGAGAGAGAAAGAGAGGAGGGAAGGGTGTAAGGGAAGGAAAGAGGGAGGGGAACAGAGGCAGGGAGGAAGAAGAAATTAAACTTTCGAAAAATCTCAAAGGTACAAATGAATAGTCCCTTTCAACATCTAATTTCCTGGTGGAGAGAAACACAAAGTATTCCCTGAGAAAGTGCATTGGCTCCTTCAAGAGACAGATTTTGTTGTTATGAAGGCTGACATCACAGGACAAATAAGAGTTTTATGGGAGGTCTTTATCAAGGTTGTTGGGGGAATTCGTTCACTTTGGTTCTCTCCTCTGAAAAATGGAGGTAAAGACAAAGAAGGCAACAGGAATGAAATTGTTTTGATAGGAGTCTTTTTCAGTTGTCCACAAGAAAGACAGAATTTTTATACTAACAGTGGGACACTAGAGAATGTTACCAATTGTGGATGTGAAGTTCTTTGAAACCACCAAGAAAAAGGAGAGACATTCACTTGCTTAGTTGGCTCTGGCAGTATAGGCACAGGAGACATGCTGAAGACAAAACAAAAAACAACTAATAGGAGAAGGGAAGTTGTGTGGGGTCTTTCTGCAGGTGGGCCTGGAGCAGTGGCTGCATCGGGCCCCTTCTAGACCAGGAGAAGCAGGTCCACTCATCCTCCCCCATTTCTCTGTCCCCATAGCTAGCAGATAAAAACGTGAAAGTATGAGTAAGTGTGAAGTAGAAGGACACAACATTACTGAGGTCTGAGAGCGTAAGTCTTAAGGAGACGAGAATCAGCTCTGCATCCCTTGGTGAGTCTTGGTGACTGTTATTTAACAATGGAAGATAATATGCAGCTCTGATAGAATCACCTGCAGTCATGGAAATGTTCTCTGCCTTCTTTAATAAGCTAGCCTTTAGCCACAAGTGGTTTTGAGTGCTTAAAGTATGTCCAGTGTAACCAAATAGCTGAATTTTAAATTTCTCTCATTTTAATTAATTTCCGTAGCCAACTGTGGCTTGGGGCTACCATACTGGGATAATAACATAGCACAGTTCCTGGAACAGGGAAGCAAACAACAAATGCTCAATGACTGACAGAATCAATGAGGGAATAAGTGAAAAAAATAGTAGGAAAAAAAAGAAGAAGAAATAATGAATAAATAAATGAATATTTACTTATATCACCAGGTCACTGCAAGGATTGAAGTGTTTGACATACGTCTAATCAGCTGTGCGTGCTGCCCTTCTAGAGTAAAGCACTCTTTGGAAATTAGATACAAATAAAAAATTCATACATAAGTAGATTTTATTTAAACAATTTACGGATGGAAGTCTATGAGAAATGAAGCACAGTCTTGGGTATCTTCTTAAAACTTAGTGCCTCTTGGATCTCAGTTATTTCCTCAGTCAAGCAAAAGGGTAGAAGCAAGATGAAGTTCAAGTACCATTATGAACATTAACTACTGAGAACAGCTGGTGCTTAATGCCATTTTTCTTCCTACATTATCAACTCAGACTTCTCTTAGCCTTCTTCACTTAAAAGCTTCTTACCCTTCTCTTCCCTTCTAGTCTGCTGTTTATAATATGATACACTGTAAATCGGCAAGTAGATAAACTGTTAAGAGTTATATGCCAGTGAGGGTTGGGATGGCTTCCACTAACCGACCAGGGAGAATGATGGATGGCCTGGTATTCCATGGAGATAGATGAGGACAGAGAGAAGACAAGCACTCATGTGAGAGCTAATTCAGAATTCAGATGTTGTTTGCTCTGGTTACTGGTCTTAGGTATTGTCTAGCAGGCAAAATGTGACCTTTTATGTGGCTGTGTTTTACTGGTGTTGTTTGTTTGTTTTATTTCTAGACACAATCTAAGTTAAGTTCTTCCTAGCCCTGGGAGTCTTGTCCTTCTCATAAGTTCCCTCTTACAGAGGGATGGGGTGATGATTAATGAGAGAACCACATTCAACATTAGGCAATGGGAGCTCTAGTCCGGGCTTAGACAGAAACTTCTATTTGACTTTGCTTGCAGGGTTTAGATACACACATGCTTCGTTTACTTTGCTGCCTGATTTTGAAGTTCCCAAATTAAATCATTAATTAGCTATTGTTGACAATGTTGTTTTATTAACAAAAATTCCATCCTTATAGGTTTTTCAGGAAAGGTTCTGACTGAGGCATGAGAAAGTATAGGATAGTCAGTACTGGCCACTAGCCTGCAGGCTTTGTGTTGTCTGGGATAGGGTGTGCCCAGCACCTAAGGACAGAGATGGGCACATCAGAGCTTGATAACTAAGTGTCAAGTGACTAGCGAATGAGTGATGGGTGAATGAACAAACATGTGTCTGAAAGAATCAATGGTGCGCATAGGTTGCCACTGGGTTTTCATGGGATTAGGTACATACCGGTTCTTAGCTAGTCGGGGAAATTTTGCTGACCTCACTTGGTTGTCTGGGAAGGCTTTCCCTGGCACATTCAGATATAGCTGTCTGTTCAAATAGGATCCAACAGCAATCTGGTTTGTCAAACACCAGAAGCTGGTAGATTTGGTCTTTTTCACATCTTTAAGCAACATGAAATGAATATTATAGAGTTGCTGTGAACATCTGTTGGCAGTCACTGTTTCCCTAGAGCCAGCTGAGTTAGAGACATACTCTAGATCCAGTTTGGCTTCTTGGATTTAATTGGCAACTTTTCTGGGTAGCTGGAGGGGGCTCACCTTCATCTCTTTGGCAGAATCTGGCTGAGTCCTACATAACAAAGGGTCTGGAAGATACTTCTCTGGGGCACTTGTGTTTAGCTGGGCAGACTGCTGAGGTCTCATTTCCTCTGGGTCTCATAGGAGGAGCAATGAATGGGCAGGCTAGAAATGTAGTGCTGAAGGGTGACCTTCAGACTAGAAAAATTAGGAGGGAGATAATTATGCACTCTTCTTCCCAGGGTTTCTGGTTGTTGGAGAGCAGAGAGCCCTGATCTTAGAGGTGGTCTCATTCACATTGTTGTCTAACTCAGGGTCAGAGAGAACTAGTGGCAAGTGTTTTAATTTTTGTTCTTTGACGGATGTCCTTTCATGAAAGTAACTGAAAAATAAATCAAATGAAATGTGTTTTAATGTATACTTCAGGGGGATAATAAAAGACCTTGAAATAATGGCCATTTTGAACTTTATGAAGCCATTGTAATTCTTCTATTTCCATCCCAATCTTGTACTATGTATGTTACAAATTTCCAAGTAGTCCAGACCATGTAAGAACCCATGTTATCGCAGTGTAAAGGGAGTCATAGGGTGAGCAGGTGAACACCAGTGGTAACCAACCAATGAGATCAATGAATCTCAGAGCAGCTGTAATACAGGCCTCAAAGTGGAGGTTAAGAAGGCACAAACAGCACTATCAGAGGGGACTCTCAGCCCTTCAGGAAGAATGCACAAGCCTCTTGGAGGCCCATTCATGGTCTTTAAGAAACTGAGATTCCAACAAATTTGCCAAGGGGCGCTCAGGGTATATCCCTCTCTCCTTTTTCCACGTTAATTTTCTGGACCTTTCAGGTCTGAGAAACTGATTTGTACTGGAGGCTGCATTGTGATCTGCACAGAAATGAGCATATTATCTCAAATTTTTTCTGATGCTTTTGGGAGAGACAGAAGGTGAGATGAAATGAAAAAAGAGACATGCCATCACTTACTGCCCTTGAGGAATTTCAGTCATGTCACAGAAGCTACAGGTGCAGTGTTGACAGAAGCGCCAGAAATGTCAATTCCAAGAAAAAATGTTGGATGGAAAACTCTACTGAAGGCTTGGATGGGACCTTGATTTCTGTCCACTGTTATTAGAGAAGGCTCCTCAAAGCTATGCTGTGGCACCCCTGAGAAGCGTACTTGTCAGGAACATAGCCCTGAATATTCATGAGCATGTACTTCCTCTGTTTTACTCATGGCTGAGTGAGTGCCCATAAGATAAAGCCAAAGCAGGTAGAGCTCTTAAATAAACTTCATGAGAAAAAGATCAGGGCATAAGGGGCCAAGAGTTGCTTAAAGTAATATACATGACCCATGCTATTAGTAAGTCACATTCGACTAGTTGCAAGCTAATGGATGAATAAAATAAAGGAAAACAAAAGAAACCCAAAGCATGTAAACAGAAGTGCTCATAAGGGTACACATAGACACACAGACACACAGGCACTGTACTTAACTTAAAGATCTGTTAGTTTCTTTAATGGAAAAACTTAGCAGATCAATTTATATCAATCAGATGGCAGCATAGATAAAGCAAAAAAGGGTACCAGGCATTGGATATCAGAGATGGACTGAGCGTTAAATAGTCACCCAGGTATTGATATTGCTGATAAGTGTTTGGAATACCAAAAGTATAGGTATTCATTCTCAAACTAAGTATGAATGTTAAGTGTTTGGAATAAGAGTTTCTGGCATGTTATAATAGTCATTTATTTCATCTTGACTAAAGCCTTCCATTAAAGCCAAGAATGACGCTCTTGAGACAGAAAAGCAAAGCAGAGGTTCTTTTATCAAGATGTCCCCCCAAACTGCTTTAGTTTGTTTAAATCAAAGATTTCTGGGCCTTCCCAAGAGAGATTTAAAATCAGTAAGCATCAAGTTAGGCTTAGGAATCTCATCTTTCAAAAATTCTGCAGGTGATTCTGGACCGTATTCTGAGGAACACTGTTCTACAGTCACCGTCATGTCTGTGGAAAATACTACTTTAGCCATTTTCTTATTTGTTTATTTTGTCAAAACCTCACACGTCAAATGCTGTGATTCAAAGATGGAAGGATATGGAGATAAATATTACACTGCTTCTGTTCTCAAGAAGTTCAGAGTTGAGTGGAGCTTGAAAGTCTCCGAGGTAATTATCACTACCTTTTATCCTATATCAAGTAATATTAACACCATAACAAACTGGCCTGGGGGCAAACACAAGTCTCAGTTGAGCCCAAGAGATTTTAACTTATGGAAGTGACTGAATATTGACAAGGAAAGTCTCATACCATGGAAAGATTATTATTATTGCTTACATTCCTCAGAGGAGGAGAATGCTACACAGGGCCACACAGAGAGTGCTAGAGTTCATCAGGAGGCAGAAAGAAGAGATGGGAGAATCTATGCCAAAGCCTTTCTTTATGAGGTTTCCACGGGAGAGGAAGGCAGAGAACAGTAAGCAGTTTAGGATTAGCTACTTTGAATAATTGCAGTGGGCTTCAAGTTATAGGGTGATCTCCAGGTGCTGGATTCCTGAGGCGCTCTTAGACCATTTACTGTTGCCAGAATAGAATATCTGAGGTTGATAATTTATAAAGAAACGAGTGTATTCAGTTCACAGTTCTAGTCACTGGAAAGTTCAAGTTTGGCTAGCTGCATCTGGTGAGAGCCTCGTGCTGCTTAGACTCAGAAGGTAGAAGGCAGAATGGGAGTAGGCATGTGCATAGTGATCTCATGGTGAGATGGAAAGTCAGACTCTTTTTAACAGCTGGCTCTCTTGGGAACAATCTGGTCCCTTTAGAGTGAAGGTGAGAACTCACCCCCTAGGAAGGGCATTAATCTGTTAATGAGGAATCTGGCCCCTGACTCAAAACACCTGCCACTAGGCCATACCTCCAAAGATTGCACATCCGGGATCAATGGATGTGGTTGGCAGAGGCAAACCACATCCAAATCATGGCCCTGACCTTGGGATGATGTGGGGCAGCAGATAAACAGGGTAGTTGGCTTGTGTAGAAGAGATGTAGCCTCAAGTAACTTGTTTATCTTCTTTAGAAATTAGCTAGCCCTGAGAAGGATAGTCTCTAAGTGTGTAAGATGCTCAAGTGCCAAAACATCAAGAATACAGAAAACAAGAAAAAATAAATAGTTAAAATAATTGGCCCTGGGATGAATAGATGCCAAATAGACAAATACAGAATCCAAGAAAATACGGAATGACACATGATTCTCTGATTGAGTTTATTATATGAAAATAGCCTTAAAAAGGTTAAGAGCAATTTTATTTGGCACAAAACAATTAAATGTGAGCATTGTATGCTATAACCTGCAATCTATATCCACCAACTAGTGGAGCATTTTTTAAAAATACATTTAGTAGCTCAGAGGTTAATGTATTTGATTGCTTATACCAGAATCCAAGTTTATCATTACTGGGTTCTACCACATCTCTTTGAATTAGTTTCAAGTGGAAAACTAAGGTCTTTGCCTGGAACGGGGAATTGAGACCACTGGTCTCCCACCCATTGGAGAAAATTAGTGTTTAAACCCTACAGGACAGGTTTTGACTAACCTAAATGGAATCTGATGAGCCAGGTAGATTTTGAAATATATTAAGCAATTGGTGTGTGTAGGTATAAGGTCTCACCTTGGTACCTCAAAAAGTTATTATTCTCCATTTGGGGATTATGTAATGCATGACAGAGGTTGTTTTAAGTGATCCTTTAAGGTGACGCTGAGAATTAGTTGCAAATCCAGGAGGTGAATTTCTACCGTGTGTTCTCCATTAAGAATTCGCAGCGTAATGCCCTTTATGTTTCTTCTTGACCGTGCTTCCTGAGGGTGATGGGAATGACTAAGATCTATGTCTATGAAAGAATGAATATTGATGATACCTTACATAAGGCTTAGTGCAAAGTTGTGAATTCGCCAGTTGCCTGGAAAGTGAGCAGTTTCTCTGTTATGCATTTCCGTGGCCTATGCTTGGAGGTTTTTCGAGAAGCAGTTGCAGAAGTAAGTGGGAAGTCCTGGTAGGAGTAAATGCATGTGCACGCATGTACATCTGTGTGTGTGAGTGTGTGTGATGCGTGTAAATTCTAACTTGTTTAAAGGAGAAATACGTGAGCAACTTTTAAATCTTTCTTAAACTGAATGACAAGCTTGGATTTTATAAGAAATCAAATTAGAAGCTGAAAAGAGAGGAAAAAAAAACAAACCTGGATCCTTAACTTCTAAGCAAGCTGCCCTCTAGGCCGTCATTTTATAGGGGAACCAGGTCTTTACTGCTAAGTTTGCTTAGCAACACATTTTCTTGATGACGGTTCTCAAAGCAGAGGGAAGTGAATGGCGGTTTGATTAACCACAGGCCATAATGGCTATATCAGTTTCTTTTGTAAGTGAAAGATTGTCTTTGCATATTCATAAGGGGGGTGTTAAGCAGCGCTGCTGGAGCTGTCAAGGCCTCTAAACTACGTTGGATTAGTAAGTGTATGGGAGGCCTCCCAATGGGTGGCCCTGGGGACATTTTTTCACAATCAAGGAATTCAGATTGTACAGAATTTACTCACTGTAAAAGTTGTTAGGCATAGAAGAAGGTTATAGAATTTATTTTTCCCATAGGTCTTTAAGGACAGGACAGATACTCACTGAATAGGTTGCATTCAATACAACCCCAGAGCCTTTGAAATTAACTATTACAAGGATGGGAGAGAGAAAGGAAATGTAAAAACTGAGAAGCATGAAAGTCAATCCAATTATCTCAGCAGCTGGGGATGGGGGCTGGTATATAAATTGAACTTTGTGTGGGATTAAGGATAAATTTTGTATTTTAGGATAATACAGATTTTCTTAATAATAGGCTACTGTAATGAGCTTGTCCTTTACAGACTTACTTTGTTAAAATATATTAATACCAGAGTCATCTGAATTAGGAAAATAAATATGAGGCTCATATCCCTTATCTGAAATGGTTGGGAACCAGAGGTGTTTCAAATTTCAAATATTGTCAGATTGGGGAATATTTGCATAAGCATAAAGAGTTATCTTGGGGATGGGGCATGTTTCTAAACATGAAGTTCATTTATGTTTCATATACAGCTTATACGCATAGCCTGAAGGTAATTTTATATGATGTTTTTTAATAGTTTTGTGCATGAGTCAAAGTTTTGATTATAGTGCATCTTATGAGGTCAAGTGTGGAATTTTCCATTTATGAAATCATGTTGGCACTCATGAAGATTCATACTTTGGAGTATTTTGAATTTGGATTTTTGGACTAGGGATGCTCAACCTATATTCATACCAGAGTCAAACAACTATTGGAGATTTATTTCATTTATATCATTTTTTTTCTTTTTAAGTTACTTTTAAATGTATTATTATCTCATGTTGTCCTCTCAGCAGATTTTACCAAATGATGAGAATTGGGATAAGTTGTACATCTCCTATCTTAGAGAGTTCAAGGCTAAGATTTGAATCCAGTGCTCTTCCCACTAACCTTACTTTGCTTCCTTCTAAACATTTCTAATCTTGGCGTTGTCTAATCACACATGTTTATGTAAGCACTATTATGTCAAAGACTATTGCGTTCTACAGACTTTAGAGAGGCCATCACAGCTACCTGTGTAGATTTCAAATCCATGGGTCCTACCCTGGCCTATATTTTACAGAATCTAGGAGCAAGGAACACAGTTGCAAACATCTTCCTACTCTTAGTGCAGACTTTGTTTAATGAACTCACACGCTGAGTATTACAGGCTTTTTGGAGAGCTGACTCTGCCTGGGAGCTCCTAGAGACCATTTTTTGATCCCTAAATTCAGCTTATGGGTACCTTTAAACAAATGTGTGCTGCCTTATTCTCATGATTCAATTATGACAGTCTTTCCCCCAGCATTTTAATTAGCACTCATTTACTGAGAATTACACTGTCATTTTAGTTGAACTCAAAGGAGTACCCCAGGGACATGCATTCCACAAGATAATAAAAGCACCATATAATTCCGATGCTTCAACAATTCAGACTGAAGCCAGGACAGAGCTCTTCTGTCAGCCATTTCAGATGGAACTTAATCTTTGCTGTTTAAGGGGGTAACACCATTATTCCTGATAATACCTGAAAATCTGATACCTAATCATGTTGGTTCAAGATATCTGCTCTCTGATTCTTGCTTGGTGCTATTACACAGAAAAGTTATGAGAAAAGTCAGCAAGCCAGTGTTAGCCTTGCTTTTGCCACATGATTGCTTTTTTTCTAGGGAGCACGGGCCTGTTCTCCCACAGATGTGATGGGTACTGTGATGATTGGGTATCACAGTGGGCTGTGATTGTGGCTTCAATGGGTTCTAGGCCTGTCCTTACCTCCTCAGGTCCACCCATCTTATTATCATAGATAAGGTTTGAAATAAAGTATGACTGTAAATTGCACATGAACTTTATGGCCACCCAGTATATGATAATATAAACTATTTTATGTCCGCAGGAAACTCTGTCAAGGGTATGAGATGGAAAAGGACTGTAGAATTTCTCACTGTTACCTCTGAAAGATGCCAGTTCCCTTGACTCATGATGGTTCAAGATAGAACCATCGTTGTTTTTTTTTTTTTTAATTAACTTGGGATGTATGCAACCTTGGTTCATCTTACAGACTTTCACTCTTTCTCTTCTACTAGCTAAGTGGTACACCAGTTTTGAAAAGTTCTGTGCCCTTAGTTGATTTAAAAAAAAGTGTAAACTCATCGGACCACAAGATTGTGGAAGACACTCAGCCTTGGTGATCTAAGAGTGTCCAGTGTCCCCATTTCACATTGAGAAGACTGAGGGTCAGAGAAATTGGATGACTTTCCCAGGGCCAAATAACTACATTTGTAGGAGATGAAAACTGGAACCTAAGTATGTTGGTTTCCACCTACCTTTCTCTCTGTATCTACAAAACAGTATGTTGCAGCCAGGAAGAGTGGGAACCATACAGTCCAAATGCCTGGGTGTGAATTCCAGCTCTACCACATCCTGCTGGGCAACTCTGGAAAAACATCTTAACTTTCATGGGTCTAACATGTAGTAAGAGCTCAAAAGTATTATCTGTTATTACCATATTTTTCTGTTTCCTGTGAGTCCTTACAGCCACAGTAGAGTAGCAAGCAGGCAAGTGTGTGTTCTGTTTCCCAGCTCTTGTCTTCTGCCATGTTGAGTACCAGCTCTTTGTGTTTTGTTTCTAAACCTCATAACAGCTATAACAAAATAAGCAATTTCAAGTCATCATTTTTTTTTTTTTTTAGAAACAGAGTCTCAGTCCATCGCCCTTGGTAGAGTGCTGTGGTGTCACAGCTCATGGCAACCTCCAACTCCTGAGTTTAAGCAATTCTCTTGCCTCAGCCTTCCAAGTAGCTGAGACTACAGGTGCCCACCACAATGCCCAGCTATTTTTTTTTTCTTGTTGCAGTTTGGCCGGAGCTGGGTTTGAACCTGCCACCCTCAGTATGTGGGGCCGGCACCCTACTCACTGAGCCACAGGCACATCCCCAATTTCAATCCATCTTTAAGATGAAAAAAACAAAGGACTTAGAGTAATAATTTGTTTAAGATTCCTTAGCCAAAAAGGCAGAATTAGAACCCAAATCTCTTGGATTAAAACATCTAGAAAGCTTCCATATATGCCGTGTTAATATCACTTACAGATCTAATTCTAGACCTTTTAGATGTGGGCTACTGTCATAGAGTTGTATGTTTAATGGGGAGGAGGGCAGTGTGTACCCTCCCAAAATAAGTTTCAGAAGTATATTCTACTGTTGTCTACTGAGATGGCTTAACTTGTAAACCTTTCCATCTACTGCCATAAAGAGTAATCTTTTTTTTTTTGCCTCAACTTCCCTGTAAGTCAGTTAGGTGGAGAAGCAAGTTTCAAAGTCCTATGAGAAGGAAGAATGGATGCTGCTATAAGAATGGATCTTTTATTTTACTTTATCTTGAGGCTGTATTTGGCTTTAACAGATAAAAGCACAGAAAAATCTTCTTTGAAAAGCAAGCAGGAACAACTTGATAGAGGAAAAAGTAAGAAAATTCATTTTTTCTCTCCAAAATTCTCCAGTAACATTTGCTCTGCTCTGATTGATGGTCTGCCTTATTGATGTTTCCTGCAGAGAAATATGCTGAAGTCCTGATCTCTTGCAAAAATTTCAGTTAAATCTTTGTTTCCTTTTAGTTCAAGTGAGTTCTCTTACTCTGGTGTGTGATTGTGAATTTTCTTGGACAAGACTAACGGGGGAAAAACCCACCTTGCCCATTCTGCTGCATACTGTCACCAGGATGAAAGAGTTCTCGTATGTGACCTACAAGTGGGTGACTACAGGGGGCAGCTGGACTGAACAATGGCCTGTCAGAAGCCAGCCAGAAGCAGACACTGGTGGGTCATTCTCTTAAATGCAGTAAAAATAAGAATCCGTTGGCCAATAGATACTTAATTTGTTCTAGGTACTAAAGAACAAGTGAGCATCTTTGCCTTCAGGAGTTCACATCATAGTGAGAGGAAAAGCACTAAACATGTGCATATATCAAAGATCAGATAATCAGGTAGTTTTACCATTTGTTAAATAACAAGTTGTAATTCACAGAATGCTTTCCTATGTGTTATATCACATAATCTTCGCAGGGGCCTTCTGTAGCTTCCTAGGTAAGCAGTAGGCACTGGAGTGGGAGATGTATTCTCTCTGGTCTCTTTGTGGTGACTGTTCATTTGCCCTTGGTTGGTGCCCTGCCTGAATCAGTCTCCCTTATTTGACCTCTGGGTCATCATCTTGCCTCTCTCATTGCTCTCTCTTCATGGCAGCTCATCTGGCCAAGTGACGTGCATACGCATTACGTCCACATTTATATCTTCATTGCTGTCCTGAGGTCCAAATGCACATATTTAACTATGTAACTAACTATGGATGATGCCTTTCATGAGATGCCTCATAAGAATCCCAGTGTTTAGATGTCCAGCAGGGAACTCTTGATTTTCTCCTGCTCCCAAACTCTTTGACATTGTACCCAGCCTTCTTCTGTCCTGGTCTTACCCTCAAAGAAAAAAGACATCACCATCCACTCATGGGCTCAGTCCAGAAACTGAGGAGTTACACTCAAAGTCTGTCCTTCTGTCCTTCCTCATAGTCCATCTGTGAGTAAGTCTTGTTAATTCTGTATCTACATTGCACCAATAACGTTTTACTCTTTCTAATCTCCTTTTGCCACCAACCCAACATAAGTCATCTTACCTACTTTACTACATTACTGCAGCGGCTGGCTCACTGATCTTCCTGCCACCTGCCCTCTTCCCAACCCTGACATGCCACTCGCCAGAGAGTAGCCAGGATGATCTTTAGAAGAGAAAAGAAAACCAGTTCATGTCTCTCCCTGCCTAAATCTTTTAATGACTTCCAATTCTACTTAGAGAACATTCAAACTCCTCATCCTGTCTTAAACACCAGGTGCGATCTGGCTCCCGCCTTCCTCCTTTGCTCACTAACCTCATGGCATATTCCTGTCCCCCTTGTCACTATTACTCAGCTTTCCCTGGCTTTGTGACAGTTTCTAGGCTCTTTCCTACCCCAGGAGCTTTGCACCTGTGGTTTTCTTTCCCTCTTTGGCTCTCAGCCTGGCTGCTCCTCATTTTTCATGCTTCAATTTAAATTTAACCTCCTCAGGGGGGACTTTCCCTTCCTCCATTTCTTCTCTATCATCACATCTGGTTGATTTTTTTCTTAGAACTTTTGCCTGAAACACTTAAACTTGGAAGTGGGGCCATCCATGCAGTTCAGGTCACTTTTCCAATTTCCCTGCTTTAGGGTTAGATGGGAAGGCAGCTCCTTGCTTTTCTGTATCCATAGGTTCCATCATAGCATGTCCTAGAATCCAGTTCTACCTCAATTTTGGACAAGGCTAATTGATACACCCAAACCACATAGAGGCAAGCTTTCTCTTTGCCAAACAAAACTTTTTGTACTTTACTTCAACCTTGGTGACTGTGGTGGTTAAGGGTGAATGGGTTGCAGGTTGTGACAAATAGCATGTTTGATGACGACCTATGAGTAATGCCTTTTGCCTAAGTAAATTCCAAAGCTACTTATCAGTGATTTTGATTTAGCTCATATTTCTGTCTCTCTTCTCTGTCTCTAGTACAATGGAAAGATAACCCTGCTCACCCTCAGTAGACAGAATGGAAGTTCTAATGACACCTTTGAGTCAGAAAGACATACTTGCTACAGCTCTAAGTAATTCATTCTGGGTTTATTTCACAATGATTTAAAACCCAACAGAGTCAGCTTCTCAGGACAAATATTTTTTATTGCTGCTTGCTTTCTTTTCATGCTCACAACATTGTCATCCTTGTTAGGTGCCCACTTCAGAATAACCTTTACTGGAGAGAAAATGAATAAGACAAAAGGAAACAGACATGACACCAAAAGACACTGGTTGGGTCGGAGTGCAGGAGAGGCCGGTATGAACAATCTCTGCTCCCGCCTGTTTTAATTATCTCCCAGGATAGTTCAAGGCCAGCTTCCTGTGGCTGTCATGAGCTGTAACTTCAGCTCTCGGTATTTGAGTGTATTGCAATTTAACACCACCGACATGGTAATGACGCTGCGTACCACACACTAATTAAAGCCAGCCCATGGCAGCCATATGAACCCTATGTGAAAAAGATGATGCCTGAGAGAGAAGGGAAGCAGCAAGAAGCAAACAGGATAGTGAGCAAGCTGAGCTCCACACAGGGAGCAGAATATGCAAATATTGGCTGTTGCCTGTTGTCCCGTCCTTGCAGCTCATAGCAGATGCTCCTGTTCTGGTTTTGCTTCTTCACATTGATTTGGCTCCAGCTCACATGGTGGTAGGTCAGTTGGGAAATGACACTCAAGAAAGCTTCACTCCACAGGGAAGAAAAGTGAAGCCTCAGAGTCCTGTGAAAAACCCAAGCTTTCCCCAAATCATTTTTCAGGCAACCGTTTAAAATAAGATACTCAGCAATGATTAATGAATTAACAATCCATCCAAAATACCGATGACCAACCACCAGTGATTTTTCTCAAGAGACAAGCTTCTGCTGACTAACCCAAGAAGGTTGTAACATCTGCTTGATGGATAGAGATGAAATCAGGGTTAATATTATTTCTGTCGATTCTCCCACCTCCCCCCACCTACACTTGATCCCCACAGAAGGCAGAACACCACCCACTTCCTTAAGTTCAGGCCCTGGGAGTTACCCCTGGATGTTCCCATTCTTCTTCTGCTTACATTTAATCCATCACAGGTCCTGTCCACTTGCCTCTGCGGCAACCACACTGCCCATTCAGACCGCTACAACTACAACCTGGATTTTAACCTTAACAAAAGCAAACTATGTAACTTAATCATATGTACACCCATATTAATTTGAAATTAAAGATAAAAGAAAAAATATAAATAAAACCATGCCATTCCCCTGCTTCAAATCCAACCGTGCTTTCCCACTGTATTTGGAAACCTGCACAGCCCTGACCATGGCCTGGAAGTCCTTACATGATTTGGCTCCAGCTCACTTTTCGGGCCTAATCATGTACCTCTTTCCACTTTGCTCTGGTCCTCCAGCCACGCCAGACCTTCTGTTCCTTGAACGTGCTGAGGTCATTACTTCTATAAGGTTTTTGTGCCTGACGTTCTCCCAGGAGTCCTCTCCTGCCCACCCCTGACACCTGCTGGGATGATTTACTTCTTACCGTTCAGGACTCAGCCTCAAATGCTGCCTTTTCCCAAGGACTTCCTCCCTCTACCCCCTTGCACAGATACTTTCACCCATAGTCACTATCGTATTACACTGTTTAAATTTCTTTGTGGCACTTACCATTTTCTGAAATTATTTTATTGTCTATGTTATTTTTGACTTTGCTCTCTAGAAGGCAATGCACACATGAGCTAAGAGACTGTTGTATGACCCATTCTATCCTCAGTGGCAGAAACAGTGCCCATGAGAATGAACGTTTGAATGAATGAATGGATGAAGTTAATCATTATTCACCTCTTATTAGTCTCTTAGAGCTGCCATAAAGATGTACCATAAATGGATGAAATAAACAGAATTTCATTTTTCACAATTCTGGAGGCTGGAAGTCCAAGAGCAAGGTGCTGGTAGGGTTATATTCCTGATGACAACTTCATTTAACTTTAATTACCTTGTTAAAGGCCCCATCTCCACATATAGTCACACTGGGGGTTAGGGCTTTAACATGAATTTGGAGATGGAAGACAGAATTCAGTCTATAACAGGGATCATCTGAAAATATGAATTTTTCTTTTTCTTTTTTTAAGTTGAGTGTCACTTTATTGCCATGACCTCAGACTAGCTTACAGCAACCTCAAACTCCTGCACTCAAGTGATGCCCCTGCCTCAGCCTCCCAATTATGTAGGCCTGTAGGTAACAATGGGCAAGTGCCACCACACCTGGCTAATTTTTCTATTTTTTTTGGGGGGGGGGACAGAGTCTCATTATGTCACCCTTGGTAGAGTGCCGTGGTGTCACAGCTCACAGCAACCTCAAACTCTTGGGCTTAAGTGATTCTTTTGCCTCAGCCTCCCAGTAGATGGGACTACAGGCACCTACCACAAGGCCCAGCTGTTTTCTTATTGTTGTCATTGTTGTTCCAACCCACCAACCCTGGTGCATGTGACCAGTGCTCTAACCACTGAGCTACAGGCGCCGAGCAGTACTCCTGCCTCAGCCTCCTAGAGTGCTAGGATTATAGGTGTGAACCACTGTGCCCAGCCTAAAAATATGAATTCTTTATTTAAATCCATGAATAAAAGCAGAATTTCTAAGTGGATTAATGTCAGCATTGTGCTAAGCATGGTAGCTCATGCTATAATCCCAGCTACCTGGGAGGCTGAGGCAATAGAATTGCTTGAGCCCAGGAATTTGGGGTTACAGTGAACTGCCATGATGCTACTATGCCCTAGCCCAGGAGACAGAGTGAGATTTTGCTTAAAAAAAAAAAAGCATTGTAAAAGCTGTAGATTGGATTCATTTCTATTGGTATGTGATGTCTCTGCTATTTCAAAGCCTAAGACTATATTTTACAAACAGGTTCAATATCAGTAATTTCTTAGAAAAACCTCAAGAAATCTTATTGCAAATAGGAAAGGTACTAACACCCATGGGATTCACACAGCATGGGACGGAGAGAGAGGAACCAGTTTTCCTTGATTATAGCCAAGCCTTCTGCCATCCAGGACTTCGTAAATGAGTGAGAGACTCATACGTTCTGGATTTTTATGCCATGTCTTCTCCTGGAAGAAATTTATAAAGAAAGATTCTGGAGGGATAGTGACTAACAGTATGAGGCATGTTCCAGCTGCATTTAGATAGAAAGTGGAATAATTTTTCACAGCTGATTTTGTAGAGCAGTGTGATCTAATGATGGAAGAGGCCACACTATATCTGTGACTCTGCCTGGAATACCAGTATGGAGTATTATTAACACGGATGGAGGGGTACAATGGCCCATGTCATTTTAATAGTATACAAAAGGAACATCTTTGTGTTTGGTTTTGAAGATATTATCTTTTGGCTCTTACTAGTATTAATTTTTTTTTTTAGTTTTTATTTTCTTTAGCACTTATACCAACCAACACCATAAAGGTCAGGGCTGATATTGTTGCTTCTTTTTGTCTACGCACAGCATTTACCATGGGGATTTAGCTGGGTAACACTCAAGAAATCTCAGATTTGGGGCAGTGCCTGCTGCTCAAAGGAGTAGGGCGCTGGCCCCATATGCCGGAGGTAGCAGGTTCAAACCCAGCCCTGGCCAAAAAACTGCGAAAATAAATTAAAAATAAATAAATTATATATATTAAAAAAAGAAATCTCTGATTTTTGGAAACCCTAGTTAAGTAAAACAACAACAGCACACAAATTGCACACTTAGTAGAGAAGCAGCATGAGTAATGGGAGCAAAGATGAGTAGAAACCTAGATGGATATGGGTCTCTACTTGGCTGGGAGACTCAAGAACAAGTAGCCCTTCCACTCCTGCAGGGGCAGAGCAAAGCTCTGGATCTCTGTTTTTTCATATGTAAAATGAGGCTGTAGGGCTAGTTCCAAGTTCTTTCTGTTTTATGGCAGTTGGGGATGATTACCCATCAAACATCAGATAGGGTTACCTGATTAGCAGATAAGGACACAGGTGTCCTGTATTTTATGTCAACCCTAATATTAGAGGTTGCACGGAAAGACCACTGGGAAATACAAAGTCATCATGAGTAATCTGCAGCGTGCAAAATCTACTCGTATTTAATAGAGCCCTGATTGCTTATGTTAATTTTATGAACTTGCAGCATTTCTGATAGGTTGTGGATTAGTGGAAAATGCTCCCCCATCCTAATTGATATAGCCCAGGACACAGAACTTAGAGGAAAGGAGGTGACTGAGCAGAACAGAAACCACTGCCACCAGATGGTTCCTTGGCCCCGCGCTGGCTCCCAGGGCAGAAGCCTGCTGGTAACAGTCCCTTCACAAGGTTCTCCTGGAGTTGAAAGGCAGACAGATTTTTGCTATGCCTTTGCCCTTTCATACTCAGCCTTACATTATCATTCGGGAAGAATCTGCATTTTAACAACATGCTTTCATTGAAGAAAATGCATCCATCAGGTGCTTCTGGGTCTTGAACCAAGCTCAGCTGCAGCCAGGTCACATTCTCACAGGATGGGGGACAAGGAGGTCAGTGCCCAGGTGTTCCTGGGGTCAGGGAAAACATCTTCTTGAAAAACATCAGAAATATTCTGTGTGGCAAGAAATCTTTATAGAAGTCAGCAATTTATTTGTTGCCTGTACCAGGATGGTGCTGCCTTTCCAGCATTTTCAGAACTGTCTTCTCATGGTTCAGGTCAGACAGGCTAAATAAATTAGCCAGCCAGATTGGCCAACACCATAGCAGGGAAAATGTGAAAAGAGCACAGAGAAATGAGGCATGTGGGTTCTGGGATTGGGGGTCATAAATACAGGTTAGGAGTTTCATACCAATTTCTTCTATCCCCTGACACATTTCCATTTTAAGGTTAAGTAGGTTTAATTACACTGCTCCTTTCCCCATCTTTGCTTCTTTTTGACATTACATAAGATATTTTAGGAACAGAGAAAGGTTAATGGGCCTATGATGGGGCCTAGAATTAACTTCCTTAATTAAGCCTCCAGAAGACATCTTTTCATTTCTTTTTATGACCTGTCTTGGTTAAAAAGGACCCAGAGCTCCTGCAGTTCTGTGCGGGGCCTGCGTGTGTAAGACATGCTTAATCCATCACATGACCAAAGCTTTGTCTTAGGAATGTCCCCAATTCATTCCTCTGCTGTCACTGACAGTGGGGCAGAATTTGACAGGCAATGGGAAGAAAAATCTGATCAATGCGGTGACTTTTGAAAATTCCCCAGAGTGGCTTTGGATACTTACCGTCCAAAAATTGATGGGCTTTTTTTTTTTTTTTTTTTTTTTTATAGAGTAGGTAGTTGAATGTGTCCTTCTCAAATGGTGATCAAAATTATATTACTAGTTATATATGCCAGATAATCAATGGACTATAATAAAGAAATCGTGCCAAGAATCTTCTCTAACACTCACATTCATACTCCTAATTTCTAATTAATCTCTTCTTAGTTAGGAACTTTTGATACATGTTTCCCTTAGGTGGGGGCCGGTTAAAGGTTCAGTCCTCCCCTCTTTTTTCAAATTAGATACCTTTGAGGAGCAGTTCTTACTTATGAGGATTTGCAGGACCCGTTTCAACATGATCAGAACTACTGTTTATTTAAGAACACTCCCTGTGTCCCTAATTTTTTGGTTTAGTTTATCAGTGTCTCATCTACATTTCCTGATATTATTGGAGCTGAACATATATGTCATTAGTATTCTTGCTCTTCAAAGATGATCATTCTATTAGTATTTCTTAGTGATATGTGTTCTGGCTTAATTGTAGTCTGACAATTAAGTTCACAAACTCACCACCATGAGCTTATGTTGGCAGTACTGTACAAACAACTTGGTAAGGTATCAATAACCTTGGTGTATCAGTGTCCACAGCTGTTCATATTGACATGTGGTGATTTCTTGCTGGGTGCTGTTCATTAATGTCATTGTGTGTTTTTGTCTGCCATTGTGAGACTGTCACAGCTTTAATTCGAGCAATGAACAAACAGTTGTAAGTTTCCTGTCAAATTTGGCAAGAGTGGAAGTGAAATCAGGGACATGTTAGTCCAAGTTTGATAGGGATAAGGCCATGAAGAAAATAGCAGTGTTCAAATGGATTAAATGTTTTTTTTTCCTGAGGGAAGAGAAAGCATCACTGATGAAGAGAGATCAGGATGGCAGTGACAAGCAGAACTAATGGAAATAATGTAAAATTTATTGAATTGTGAGTCAAAATCATTGGCTAACTGTGGGAAGCACAGCAGACAAAGTAAACATCGATGGAGAAACAATTAGGAAAACCATTTTTTTTTTTTTTGCAGCTTTTTGGCCAAGGCTGGGTTTGAACCTGCCACCTCAAGCATATGGGGCTGGTGCCCTACTCCTTTGAGCCATAGGCACCACCCCAATTAGGAAAATCTTTTTTTTTTTTTTTTTTTTAAATACATGTATTTTATTATTCTTCATTACATTATTTCCCCCCTCCCACCCGTCCGTGATAAGGCAGAATTGATTTACAGAAAAGAATACAGAAAACACCAAAGCTCCTGGTAGTGGG
>CAUYRH010087461.1:0-11003 GCA_963574655.1 Perodicticus potto
ATATAGTGATTAAGAAAATGCTATGAGGGCTATCTCTCACAGTACGATCAAAATGTTTCTGATTGTATATGAAGCACATTCTGCCCTATGATTGCACCAATGTACACAATTATGATTTAATAAAATTATTTTTAAAAAAAGTGTCATTTACTAGTTTGCAGTCCAACCAATAGTACAAGAGTTAGTTTCTCTCTATATCCACGCTGCATCTGTTGTTTAGACTTTATAACGTTAGCCATTCTTACTGGGGTTAGGTGACATCTCAATGTGGTTTTATTTGCATTTTCCTGATGATTAGAGACATTGAGCATTTTTTTTTTTCATTTATCTGTTGGCCATCAATCTATCTTCATTAGAAAGTTTCTGTTCTTGTCATCTCTTTTGAACTGATGAATCTTTTCATCTAGTGTTTTTGTTTATTCTTATGTATGTGCAAGGTGGCAAGGAAATAACAGAACCTTGCCAAAAAATCATCTCTGTGTTATGAGCAACCTAAGGGTCACTGACCCAGACCCTCTCATCTGTGCCTACTGTCCTGAAGAGTAGGAAAGCATCCAGGCCAAGTATAACTTTGGAGTGAGAGCCACAGCCCTCAACCATGGTATGCTTCCTAAATCAAGGTCAATCTCTCACTCATATAGCCAACTCTTATATATAATACACACCCTTTTATCTTAGAATTCTGGTAGGGATTTGCATCCACTTATTTATAAGATTTGTTTTCTTTTTGTGTAATATAAAACGGAGTTTACCATTCCCTTACCTCAATTGCCTACTCTGTACCCTTTCTGAAATCCAAATAGCACTCTTCTAGGATCCAGAGACCTCTATTATATTTTCTTGAGCACTTCATTGGATATGAGTTAGAGAGAAGGTAACAATAAAGGTGATCAAACTATAATCCTAAATGAAATCTCCGGGGTTGCTTGTACTGGAGAGGCCTGATAAGAAGTTAGATATCATAAAGAACTCTAAGTCCTCTCCAACCAAATAGCATTTGGCATAGGCCATCTTTCCACATTTCTGGGAAGAGGTTATCTGTGCTGAATAAGCCTCAAAGATGGTGTGACTTGATCTCATTTTACTACTTTCCTTCTGTCCTCCAAGTTTTATTTTTGTGGCCCTCCATATGTGTTCATCCATCAGCTTCCTGCTACCAATTCCTTGACAACTAAAAGAAAAATTGTATTTTCTTGCTGACGTCCAAGCTGCTTAGAAAAGGTACCAGTCTTATGCATGTGCCCTTGTTTTATAATTAGTTCAGGGTTATGCACCAACTTAATGTCACTGACTATCTCCCTAATTGCTGTCATCATTTCTTAGTAAACCATTCTCAGCGTGGCGCAAGTCCTGTTTGATGTGTTTCTCTGCTATTGAATCATCCTGTTATAGGTATTTGGGAATCTCATCCTTCTTCCGGAACATCAACCTTTCCTCAAATCTAACTCAGCAAGGTCTTTTTAGCAAAAGCCTTTTACTTTCTATTTTCTTCTCTTCCTTAAGGAAATTATGAGTCAGACAGACTTGAACTTAGACAGAGAGATTGGCTAGAGTGGGTGTCTTTCATCTTCTAGAGAGAAGAAGCTATAGAGACTGGAGAAGGGAAGGGACTGGGTGAGGAGGGAGAAGGATCAAGTTGATCAGTTTCCAGTATTTGAGGCTGTTTTTTTATTTGTTTGTTTGTAGTTTGACATCATCATTTAATCAGATATACAGCAGATTTTCAGGTGGTCAGACTTCCCCACCATCAAAGACATATATAAGAGCCTTCCAAATTCAAATTAAAATGTTATTAAAGACAAAAGTGTGTTTGGTTTATCTGTGTTATAGTGCCTGGCAAAAACACTGCCAGATTCACTGAGTTTGCACACAAAGAGAGTTGGAAGGAAAAGAGGAAACATGTTCACCCAGTGCCTTCTACAAGCCAGACATTAAGCATGCCCTCTTACTTGTTCTTTGCCAACTAACACAGTGAGGTTTTTCTTTATACAATTTGCAGACGAGGCCCACAGGGGTTAGGTAATTTGTTCCAAGATCACAAACCTAGGAAGTGCCAGAGCCAGGGTCTGCATTGTAATGTCTGAATTCTGTGAGCCTGTATGATTTCCTCTCAAACCTGCTTCATCACATCACTGCCAAGATCAGCAAACTATGGCATCTGGGCCAAATCCAGCTTGTTACCTGTTGTCCTAAACACGTCTAAACTCACACATTTGCGTATTGTCTGTGGCTGCTTTTGTGCTGTAAAGGCAGAATGAGCAGTAGGGACATGACCCATAAAGGCTACCAGTTTGCCAGTCTGTGCATTACCGCACTGTAGCATGGTCCAACACTTCTCAACCTTGAATTTGCATTTAAAACACTTAGAAATACCCATAAAGGGTACCAGTTTGCCAGTCTCTGCATTACCGCACTGTAGCATGGTCCAACACTTCTCAACCTTGAATTTTATTTATTTATTTTTTCTTTTCCTTTTTTTTTTTTATTGAATCATTGCTGTGTACAATAATTCAATCATGGGGTACAGTGTGCGGGCTTCAGATACAATCGGAGATATTTTCATGAACCTGACTGCAATAACATTCATTTTAAACACTTAGAAATCTTGTTACAATTCAATTCTGATTCAGGAGGTGTGAGGTGGGGCCTGACTTTCTGATGTTGCAGTTCCATGAGCATACTCTGAACAGATAGGATGTGGTCAGTAACAGAACAACCTGAACAGTACTGTCCACTTTTCTCAGTTTTCCCAGGCTGAGAGCAGAAAAATACCACTTCCAGTCTCCTCTCAGGTGAAGTATGTACTGATAACCGAGTTATCTTTGATGTAGAGCTCACACAACCTCTTTGTACAACCTCTTCGTTCAGAGAGGATTTACAGGAAATCCTTTTCTTGCAGGAAAGAAGGCTAGGGCTGACCCCGCCACTGATCAGCTGTATGATCTTGAGAAAACCAATGCAGTTCTGGTGTTTCCGGCCCAAAGCGGATACTAATCTTCCAAGTGTACACCTGTGGTTGTCAATCCTGGCTGTACATCAAGATTCCCTGGAGCTCTTTGAAACATTCCAATGTCCACTCTCAGAAAATGTAATGTATTGATCAAAGACAGTTATTCTCATCCATGGTTTCACATGAGAAGCTTTTCAAAAATTCTAATGCCTAGGCCATACCCACACCAAATACAGGCAGTCCCCAGGTTACAAATAAGATTGGGTCTGCAGTTTTGTTCTTAAGTTGCAATAGGTACCTTTACCTCTTACCTATAATACTGTGGTAGCCTCTTTTCTTAAGTGTGAGTTGTACATCAGCTGGATGTTTGCAACTCGGGGATCACCTGTATGTTATAATCTCTGAAGGTAGGAGCCAGACATCAGTGTTTTAAAAATCTTTCCAAGTGATTCCAATATTCAGCCAAGATTTGGGAATTACTAATCTAGGGACATTCAAGATTGTGTTCGTTCCTGTTTAATTTCAAGACAATTCTCATGTGCTAAAAGTATTGAGGAGTACTGATCCATACTCTCGTATGGTATCATATGGAGCAGGAAAAATTACGTAGTGACCACAGGGAACATCTCCAGTAATGAGACAAACTAACATCCTGCGCGTCCCATCATGCCGTCTGAGAAGGACGGTATCACTCCTGTGATATTACTGCCAGGAGGGCATGACCTGAATGTACTCATGAGGAAACATTAAGCAAACAAAAACTGAGAGGCATTACAAAAATACACAATGTACTGCCCTTCCCAAAAATGTCAATGTCATTTATGAAAGACAAAGAAAGATGGAGGAACAATTCTGAATTAAAGGAGACTAAAGAGGCATGGCAACTAAAGGCAGCATATGAAACCTGCCCAGAAGAAAAATGGTGTAAAGAACGTCATTAGAAAATCTGACCAAATTTGAATGTTGTCTGTGGGTTAGACAGTAGATTTGTGTAAATGTTAAATTTCTTGATATTGATAACTATACTAAAATTAGGCAAAAGAATGTTCTGTTATTAGGAAATATATGCTATAAAGATTACAAGTAGAGGGGCATGATGTTTGCCACTTATTATCAGATGGTTTCAGGGAAAATAGTTATGTATATAGAAGGGAGATTACACAAGTGAGTAATCTAGCAAACGTGGTTAACCGTTAACAAGTTGTGAGCCTAGGTGAAGGCCGGATGAGAGCTCTTCACATTTTCTGGTTTCTTGCAAATAAATCATGGTGAAAGTATGAGAGTATATTGTATCATTTTTGAAAGTTTTCTGTAAGTTTGGAATTATTTAGGAAACAAATATTAAAAAATACAAAATAAGGCTGGGTATAGCGGCTCATGCCTACAATCCCAGCACATGGGGAGGCTGAGGCGGATGGATTGCTTGCACTCAAGAGTTCAAGACCAACCTGAGCAAAAGCAAGAACCTGTCTCTAAAAATAGCCAGGTGGGTGCCTTGCTGCCAGGGTCCCAACTTCCCGGGAGGCTGAGGCAAGAGGATCACTTGAGCCCAAAGACTTTGAGGTTACTGTGAGTGATGTTGTCATGGCACTCAACAAAGGGTGACTGAGTGAGACTCTGTCTCCAAAAAAGTATATATATATATATATATATGTATATATATATATATACATACACAAAATAATCCTTTTTAAAAAATAGAAACTGTTTGGAAATAGCCTAGCTAGATGGTTATTAACTATACAGGTGTAAGGCCTAAGGGGAGAGAGTGATCTTTGACTCCGACCAGGTGCTGCTCAACATGGCTTTCTGGGTTATACATCTGGTTTGTGAATGACACTGGCCATCTTCTTCCATATCATCCAGGTGTGGGTTTAACAGCTGCAGCTCCATGTGGAGTAAGTGGTATACTTTCAGCCCAGCACAGACTCAGGAAGCAGGTTGGGGACACAGTACTACCTCTTGTGGAGGGAAGAACTGCCCTTGCTCACTCCCATTTTGCTACTTTCACAAGAGCCTTGCTCAGAACCCTTCTTCCTTTCTGGTTTCAGTTGAGAGGGCTGCCTGGATGGATGCCACGTACAGAGTGGTGAAAGTGTCATTGCTGGGGTCCTTGACATGACAAGCATAAGAACTGGAGGGTCTTTGTGTGGCTTCTCCACCTCTGTTGCCCCTGGAATGCAAATTTAAATTGTGTTATTAGTAAAGCAACTTGTACCTAAGCTCCTTCATACAGTCCTCATTTTATCATTCTGGTTTGAGAACTCCTTGCTTCTCCCTCTCCCTGTTTGGTGATTTAGTCACAGCACCAGGCTTGAAATACTTCTGCAGCTGGCTGGAGATCAGGCCCTCAACTATAGCCATGGGTAGTTTCTAGACCTCTGACTCCTAATACCATTCGTGTTCCGGCCTCAAAACCTCATCCTGCTTTGAATCTAATCCCCAGTCTCTGCCAGGTTTCTCATTTTTGACTCCTTGCTTTGTATTTTGCTTTCATCTCCACACAACTCCTTGGAAACTGGTCACTGTTAGAACTTCCCTAGCCATTTTCAGAGGAGGAGAATGAAGTACAGTATAATTAAGTAATTTGTGAAAGTCACACAACTAGTAAGTGCAGGAGTCAGGGTTGGACTCACCTAGCAGACTCCAGATCTATGACCTTTCTACTGAGTTATTAGAAATTTCCTCTTCTACTTGTATTCAGCGATATAATATCCAATAAAAGTAACCAATGGCTTCTCTATTAATCCACCAATTAGGGATCTAGAGCTGGACTATGTTTGATAGTTACTAAGCCTTGAGGAACAGCTGCCAGGAGTGAGGGGAGAGGGTTGGGTGTGTTTTCTGACCTCCACTAAGGATGATTATGCCTTTGAGGTAGATAGAAAAGGTAGAGGTATGATTCCAGTGAAAATATAATTTCCCTATTTACGCAGTATGAGATAATTTGAAGAGGGATCCCTATGAAAGGTAGCACCAACCTTTTTAAGCAAGGTCTATTCTTTCAATACATTCTTTTTTTCTCGTGTCTGGATACTGGGTTTAGTGGTTTACTTACTGGGTAAGTGTAACTTACGTGCAGAGACACAGACACACAAGCATAGCTGAACTCAGGCTGCTGTTTTCAGGCTAACCCTGGCTTCAGCTGCCAGAAAGATCTTTTCTAGCTTATTTCATTTCAGTGCCTGACTTCTGTTTCCAGATGTGAATGCTGAATTAACTTCCTCCAAACCTGTGCTAACCCAGCTCATCCTTGGTTTCAGCAGCTTGAACTTGCTCTTCCACAGATGGTCTCCCTACCTCCCCATAGTAAATCCCTATAGCCACAGTGGGTCTGAACTTCACCCTCTGACTCCTCCCTGGGACGCCATCCTCATATTCTTCTTCTGAGATTGCCCACTCACTTAACTTACAGATAAAGATTTTAAAGCCCAAGGACAGGATGTACTTTGGGCTGGAAATTGGACAACTAGCAGGTGACAATGCTAAAACTAGAAGGCCAAGTCTTGACCCCCTGACCATGCCTTTTTCCACTCCTTGTGCCTTTGAACCAGACAGTTTTAAAGGAAAGACAGTTCTGTGTCCTGACTTTGTAGTCAAAAATAATGTGGGTAAAAGCTCTGGCTCCATCACTTGAGGCTGGTTATAAGGATTAAAGGAGACAGCACATTAAAGTGTCCATAAATACACAGTTTCTCAATATATACCTGCCCTCTCCTCTTCCTCAACAGTGCCTCATCAACCTTTCCGTCTCTTTGGTATCAATGAATCTCTGCAAAGACAAGTGGCCAGTCAGGGTCTTATGTATGCACATAGCTCATGAGTCTGAGCGCTAGGTTCATTTCCTAGAACTTTAAAAAGTAAATAAAGCAAATTGCAACTATGCAAACAGGGAAAGACAGTTTTAAAAGCCATAAAGAGGTTTTAAAAGGTAGTGTTTATCTTGCTCATTCAAAGTGAATAATAGACCCCAATATCCCTTCATCACATGGAAAAGGAAACAGTGGAAAAAGTCTTTCCTAATGCACAAAGCTAATTGACTTGAGAATCAAGATTAGAATCCATGTCTCCTTGTCTCTGGGCCATCACTTTTTAGGCACCGCATTGGCTAGGACATACGATTAGAGGAAAGCATTCATATTTTAAGGAAATCAATTTACTTAAGAGATAACTAAATTGGGGGCATAATGAAGTCTCGTCTAATGGAATTTTATTATCATGCTTATCATGATTATTTATTTAACCCTCAGAGTAAAGTTGGACATCTTTGCAAATTCTCCCGTCATTCCCTTATTCATTAATTTCCTGTGAGCCTTCATTAATTTATTGCTTTTCTTATTCAATGTAACACCTTTTTCTTAAGACTTGGAAGCAACAAGCATATTTCACAGTTGGTAGAAGTGAAAACTCCTACCGACCCTGCCAGCTTAGTTGCTATGGTGATAAATGGTTTAAGTAAGTCTCATTTATTTGAAAATATATTTAGAAATAATGGAGCCCCTTGAGAGCAAATTGTCCTGAATTCCCTTCATGGTAGTGCTTGATACATTTCCTTCAGGGAACCAATAGCCTTTGAAGGAAAATTCTCCTAATCATGGTAGCTCAGTTGCTTATAGGTGAGTCTCCACATTGCTTGATTAAGTCTTGGACTAGCAGCATTTGTCCCAGGTTCAACAAATACCCTCCTCAATTATACACCACCAGGAATTAAGAGAAGTCTTGCCTGGTGGATGCTCTTCCCTGTAGGAATTATGGATTGGAATTTAATGTTAATTAGACAAAGTGTGATTAGAACAAGAATGCTAGGAGCCTGACAAGGGAGACTTTAGACAGAAATGTGGGATAATCCTTTCTACTTGGCCAAGGGAGAAGGGACTAGGGCAGTTTACACAGTCCTGTACCCACCCTCCCATTCCACCAATAATCTTTGTTGAGTTTTCTAAACCAGTGTCTGCTAAGGTCCCCTAGATTCTTAATGTAAAGAGGAATATTAGGGCACGTGACACTAGGGATAATAATTTTCTGGGGGTATTCTATGTTCCAGTACTCTACTTCACAGGCATTATCATTTTTAATCTTACCACAAACTTATGCAGAAAATACTATTATTATGTTCATTTTACAGATGAGAAAAGTGACTCACCCAACATTACAGGCACTGGCACTAGGACTGGGACTCAAACATATGCCACTTGGTTGCCAGCACCCTGCACTACCTTAACCTGGGCTTAGAAGTTGAAGGCAGGTTTTCTTAATTCATTTCTTTCTGGGATGAGCAGACTCTTGAACTTCACCAGCTTAGGAAGAAGGATATCTATGTATAGTGAGCAGAGTGGAAACTTAGAAGGCTTGAGGTTTTTAGGCTATTTCGCACAGGATGATGTGGGACTGAGCATGTGTCTTGACACTGGACTGGCTTGTGTCTCGACACTGGACCGTGTACACAGCCTGCTCTCTTTGACCTCCCTTTTCCAAAGTACCATTACCTCATTGTGGAGAAGAGAAAAGAATGTGCTCCTCCAGCACCAGTTGTGGCAGCACGGCATGGTGATTGAAATCATGCCTTCTGGAGTCATTTTGAGATTTAAACCCCAGAGCCACCACTTTTCATCAACTGGGTAAGACATTTTTGTGCCTTGGCATCCCTGTTAGTAAACAGGGAGTGATAACACTGCCCAAGTCTGCCTCGAGGATTGAAGGGTGTGCATAAGCAATTAGAATGGGAAATCCATAAAGCAGGAACCTTTCCTGCATTCCCTCTGTATTTCCAGTATCAAGCATGTGGCTGTCACGTTGCCAATCAATAAATATATACTGAGTAAATACAAAAATTTAAGACAGTACCATCTCTGTGTCCTTGAGTTCCACATTTATGCTCTTCTTGGATCCTTGTTCTTAGATATCTACTTGCCTACTTGATCTCTGCACTGAAATTAGCATATCTGTTACATATGTAGTATGTTCAAAATTAGACTTCTGATTTTTTCTAATCTCTGGGCTTCCACTTTTCTTTTCCCATTTCAATAAATGATACTATTATCTCTCTGGTTGCTCAAGTCACAAACTTGGAAATCATTTTTTATCCCTCTCTGGTACCTGCCATGTAAGCAAATCCTATAGGTTTAAACTCCAAAATAGTACTAGACAGGGTGTCACTCTTGCTTAGGCTGTTCTCAAATTCCTGAGTTCCAACAATCCTCTCACCTGGGCCTCACAAAGTGCTAGGATTACAGGTGTGAGCCACCACACCCAGCCAGAAGCTTATATTCTAGAACAAGTTTTCACTACCCTACCCTAGACAGTCTCTGATTTATATATAGTTAAGGAAAGCAATTTTATTTTTCCTGTCTGGACATAATCTAGGTCATAGAAATAAGGGCAAAAGTCGAAAGGATCATTAGGGATTATAATTCCAGTGTTTCTTGAACATTTCCAAATTCATATTATAATGTGTCCAAACCTGTTATTACTTGGCTTGAGAGAAGTGATAACGCTGCATGATAGCTGAAAAAAACGGAGGTACCTAATTGCTAGCACTAAAAGCTGCCCATGTTTTCAAGAAGATGTCAATTATTTTTCCGGGCCAGAAATATGCAGAAGGATTTTTTAAACATGGAGCAGTTTGTGGTAACATCTGGTCCTCTATTTAGGTGAATTTGGAGCTTTTGTAAACATTTCCTTATAGCTTTGGTTGTCTGCCTCTTCCGGATCACATCTAGACTTTTCTTAGGCGAACTATTTTACTGGCATCTCTAACAATGTAACAGAATTAGTTAAAAATTGATTTGTTTATCACTTTATTTTCTTACCTGATGTAAAGAAAACCATTTATTTTTCCAAGTCTTCTTAGATGTTGCTTTTAGACTCATGGAGATTTAAGAGAATAATTCAAAACTTTATGGTGGTTCTTTGCAGGCGATGGGTTAATGGCGATGCAGCCACAAGCAAGCTCATCCTTAGCCACACTCAGGCCTGCATGGCAGTTCAGGTTATGACTATGAAAGTGAAAAATCTGCCAAGAGGACCTCTTTATCTTCTTGATGTGGCTCCCTAAATGGGCTTCCATTGTCCTGGGAGAAATAGGTGAAGCCAGAAAGCCACAAGGTGCCTTTAGAGGTATCAAAGCTCTTGTAAAAGACACAGAATTCAGGATCCTACATCAGATCTAAAGAATCCAAATCACCAGGGATGAAACCAAGAATCTGTAATTTTTTAAAGATTCCAGGTAATTTTGAGGGGCAGGTTGGCCCTGGTCCATGGACAGCAGATTTTAGAAATAGCCTCAGACTTAGAGGAAAATGGTTTTCAAATTCTAGTCCCATTACTTTGGAACTATGTGTTTTTGTGAAAGTTATTCAAATTATCTGAATACCTTTTCCTGACGGTAATGTTATCTGTGCATTAAGTTTTTATGAGAATATAATTTTTAACATACAGCCAATGTAACGGCAAATAGCATGATCCAGCACATTGTACTTACTCAATAAAATAAACCTGCATCTTTATTCACGCGTATTGAATGCTACCAATAATAACACCACCACTGGCAGTGGTGGTAGCAGTAGTAGCAGTAATGGTAATAGTACTAAACATTTTTCTGCATGATATAATTATATTATCTTACTTTATCTTCATAATAACCCAATAGGGTTACATATGATCATTCTCATGGAAATGATCACATGGAAACAGAGGCATAGAGATGTTAAAACATCTTGCTCAATTTCCCCAAATTGTAAATGCTGGAGCTAGGATTTGACTTAAAATATGAAAACCTCTTGACTGCCACTGTGCTCAGAGCTGAGGGTACTGTGCAGTGAGGTACACTCATCTAGGACACAGACAAGAAACAGTAAACAGATATGTGATTGCAAATAGCAAAAAGCTAAGAAGGAAACAGTGAATCAGAATGAAGGGTGATACTAAATTAAAGAGAAAGGAGGTTGAAGATAAATGACCTTCCTCTTCTAGCTTGAAAATACAGATGTTGGCATGGATGTGAAGAAAAGGGAATACTTCTGCACTGCTGGTGGGAATGCAAACTAATACGTTC
>CAUYRH010087466.1:0-13637 GCA_963574655.1 Perodicticus potto
AAAAAATGGCCAGGTGTTGTGTCGGGCACCTGTAGTCCCAGTTACTTGGGAGGCGGAGGCAGGAGACTCGCTTGAGCCCAGGAATTGAAGGTTGCTGTGAGCTGTGATGCCACAGCACTCTATCCAGGGTGACAGCTTGAGCTCTGTCTCAAAAAAAAAAAACAAAAAAAAAAACAAGCATCTGGATGGATGTGGCCTAAACCATAGTTTTGCTAGCCCCTAATACCTGTGGGGTGAGGAAGGGGCTGACTCCTCCCATTTTCCCCTCCCATTCCTTCTCTCATCTCTCCACCCCACCAATATGATCTTGCAAACGTCTTTAGGTTCCTTGGGCAAGTGCTCTCTCTCACCTATTCATTCCTTACTCTTCCCACTGCCACACAGGAGGTGCTCCGTAAATATTTGTTAAAATGAATTACTGAACTACTAGTCCAGGCATTCTTCTCATGTCTCAGTGCCTAGTTTTGAAGTCATTCATTGCTTAGTTAATTCTAAAACAGTTTTAATTCTAAAACAGTTGTCTACCCATGATGTATCAGCTCAAATGATAAAGTCCCACTCCTTATCATTAGCTTGTATGCAAGGATCTTCTCAGGGCCTTTGCAGTCTTCTAACACATTACTTGGTAACCGTCTAGGCCTATGGACAACAATCCACTCAGTTGCAAGTCTGACTTCCCACTTCTCTGCATTTGGCCTCTCCTTTCTCTCTACTGGAAATGCCTTTCATCCCTGCTCTTCTGAGTATTTCTCTTCCTTTAATTGAAGCCTCACTACCTTCGAGATCTTCCATAATCACTCCATGTCTACAACACAGTGCCTTTCTCTGAATGCCAATAATATTTAAATACACCACTCATTTGACACTTAGTTTACAGTGTTAATTATCCTGTCATACATATATCTTTACCTCCCATCGAGACTAAAAACCTCTTTGGTGCTGCCAGATAGAGATTTCAAAATAATTACTCACCAGAAAGAATTGAGACTGTGGCTGCTACAATAAAGGAGTCTATATGTCTCTTTCATAAAGCTCTCAACGATGGTAGACAATAAGGACAGAACTTCATTTTTAAGATGCTACAGTAGGCCAGGCATGGTAGCTTATGCCTATAATCTTAGCACTCTGGGAGGCCAAAATAGGAGGATCGCTTGAGCTCAGAAGTTTGAAACCAGCCTGAGCAAGAATGGAACCCCATCTCTACCAAAAACAGAAATAATGAGATGCGTTGGCATGTGCCTGTAGTCCTAGCTATTCTGGAGGCTGAAGGAGGAGGATCATTTGAGCCCAGGAGTTAGAGGTTGCACTGAGCCTTGAGGATGCCACTGAACTCTAGCCAGGGCAACAAAAGTAGACTCTGTTTCAAAAAAAAAGAAAAGAGAAAAGAGAAGAGAAGAGAGGAGAAGAGAAAAGATACTATCGTAGTTAATAACTTTATAAGTAACCACAATGAATAATTAACTACTTCTCTTGTCTCTCTGACCTGCCAAACCCTACTGCCATTCAGATTTTTTTCACTTGCACAAGTCAGGCTCCCAATAAAAATTCCTTCCTCAAGGAACTCTTCCCTGACTGATCTTTACTTCTATAAAGCACATGATACAATTAAGATGCAACAATTGCAAAATTAAACAATTTATATCATTATCTTTGGTTGCTAGACACAGCAGTATCTGGAAAACGGCAGATGCTAAATAAATATTTGTTGAACAAAATGAATGAATAGCCAGTAAGCTGGACTATAAGCTGCATGAGAGCAGGGACCAAGTTTATCTTGTTCATTGCCAACCTCTAGGATAGCCTTGTGGGGAAGTGGCACTTTATTCATATGTTGCTTTTTTTTAAAGATAGAGTCTTACTCTGTTACCCTGATTAAAGTGCAGTGATGTCAACATAGCTCACTACAACCTCAATCCTAGGCTCTAGTGATCCTCCCACCTCAGACTCCCAGACAGGCAGGATTACAGACAAGCATCTCTGCACCTGGCTGTTTTATTTATTTATTTATTTATTTTTTTTTTTTTTGAGAGAGAGTCTTACTATGTTGCCCTTGGTAGAGTGCCGTGGCATCACAGTTCACAGCAACCTCAAACTCTCGGGCTTAAGTGATTTTCTTACCTCAGCCTCTAAGTAGCTGGGACTAAAGGCATCTGCCACAATGCCGGGCTATTTTTTTGTTGCAGTTGTTTAGTTGGCCTGGCCAGGTTTGAACCCACCACCCTCTGTATATGTGGCTGGCACTGTAACCACTGTGCAACGGGTGCCAAGCCTGTTTTTAAATTTTTTATAGAGACAGAGTCTTTATGTTTCACCAGCTGGTCTTGAACTCTTGGTCCCAAGCAATCCTCCTGCCTTGGCCTCCCAAAATGCTATTACAGGTGTGAGCTGACATGCCCAGCCTTTAATTCATTTTTTTTTATGAATGAGCAAATTAATAAAATCAGTGAGGCTTAATGCTGACAAGATAGTGACAAGGACTACAAGTGACAAATAACAAAGGAATGGGGTTTCAAGGAGGACAGTCCACTAGGTCAAATGTTAAAGAGATGACTAATAAGGCATTTCTTGGATTTAGCTGACCTTACAAAGTCATAACTGCCCCAGCAAGATTAGCTTAATTGGAGCCATAGAAACAGAAATCAGAATGTGCGACAAAGAATATCAAACTAGCATTCAAAAGAAACTTAGAGGGCCGGCACAGTGGCTCACGCCTATAATCCCAGCACTCTGGGAGGCCGAGGTGGGCGGATTGCCTGAGCTCACAGAATTCCAGACCAGCCTGAGCAAGAATGAGACCCTGTCTCTAAAAAACAGCTAGGCGTTGTGGCGGGTGCCTGTGGTCCCAGCTACTCGGGAGGCTGAGGCAAAAGAATTGCTTTAGCCCAGGAGTCTGAGGTTGCTGTAAGCTATGACGCCACAGCACTCTATGAGACTCTGTCTCAAAAACTAACAAACAAAAACAAAAAAAGGAAGAAACTTGGCTGAGGGTGGGGCGCAATGTCTCACGCCTATAATCCTAGCTCTCTGGGAGGACTAGGCAAGTGGATTGCCTGAGCTCAGGAGTTGTCTCTACTGAAAACAAATATTAGCTAGGCATTTTGGTGAGCACCTATAGTCCCAGCTATTCAGGAGGCTGAGGCAAGAAGCTTGAACCTAGGAGTCTGAGGTTCCTGTCAGCTAGGCTGACACCATGGCATTCTAGCCTGGTACAACACAGTGAGATTCTGTCTCAAAAAAGTAAAATAAAGAAACTTGGCTGAGAAGAGAGAGGGCAGGAAGTTAGGAGAGGATACAGATTGGGGAACACATTTCAGGGAACCCAGCCCAAGCAAGAGTGAGACCCATCTCTACTAAAAATAGAAAAACTCAAAAGGCATTGTGGCAGGTGCCTGTAGTCCCAGCTACTCTGCCGGGTGAGGCAAGAGGAGCACTTGGATCCAAGAGTTTGAGGTTGCTGTGAGCTACAATGCTACAGCACTCTACAGAGGGTAACAGAGTGAGACTCTGTCTCAAAAAAAAAAAAGAAAAATCAGGAAGACAATTGACTGTCAAAGCAAATGCCTCCTCCCCTCATAATACGCCAAATAAATGAATAATCTCTTACTTCATTTGGACAGAGACAGTAAGTAAAAGTCACTATTCTGTGTCTTTCAGAATCATTTTAGAGTAGACTCTAATTTCACAAAAAGGGAAAACTAAACCTTCTTAAACTGGATCGGAATAGGAAGTTGCAAAACACATGTAGGTTTACATGATTACATAAAGAAGGGATTGCAACATTTCATACATTCAAATACAATTTAGTTTAGGGGTTTTTTTGGCGAGTTTTGGCTGGGGCTAGGTTTGAACCCACCACCCCCAGTATATGGGGCCGGCACCCTACTCCTTCAGCCACAGGCACCGCCCACAATTTAGTTTTATCATTCATACATTCAAAAAATCATTACAGAAATTATACCGTCCCAGGAGCTAGGAATCAAAGAAAAAAAAAATTGTCCTTGCTCTCAAGGAGCTCCAAGTCAAAAGAAGAATCAAACAAATAAACAGGAAAAAAAAAAAACATGGTTTGAGAAGTTAAACCAATAATAGATGTTCAGCACCCTATGTAACTATATAATAGAAGTATCTAACTTAGACTTGGGATAACTAAGAAAGGCTTCCTAAAGGAGGCAATGCCCAATCTGAATTTATAGACACAAAGGAGAGGTGACGCACAATTATTCTGCCCAAAAGAGCTTTAGACTCTAAACATGACTTTAATTTTCCTGTGGCATCAAATGTTGCCTGTTACCATGCTAAGAAGCACCAAGGGAAAAGGTTAGGTTCAGTAAGGATGGAGTTTAGTTCTAGTAATGGGCATGAAGCCTGAGCTTTCAGAGAACTGATGCTGATTCACAAAGTGCTCTGAGCAGCTGTAGAATAGAGAGAAATATTTAACAAAGACAACAGAATCAAAGAAGACAGACAGATGAATGAGATAAGGAAAAGTAAGAAAATTAAACACTAGAACTCTAGGAGACAAAAGCTCTAAAAAATTAGAAAAAGAAAAAAAGGACAAGTTTCTCCTGGAGGAAAAGAAAGTGAAACTGAGACATATACTTTACACTCATTTACAGCCCCCTACACCATAAAGTGGCGATCCCCAAATTTTTCATCACCAGGGACTGGTTCCAATTTTTCCATGGACTGGGGTGGAAGTGGGGTGGGGGAAGGTTTTGATATGAGTCTGCAAGTAATAGATTTATTATGGTCTCTGTGCAGTCAAACCTCTCTGCTTATGATAATCTGTATTTGCAGCTGCTCCCCAGTGTTAGCATTACTGCCTTAGCTCCACCTCAGATCATCAGGCATTAGATTCTCAAAAGAAGCATGCAACCTAGACCCTTAGCATGTGCAGTTTACAGCAGGGTTTATGCTCCTTTGAGAATTTAATGCTGCTGCCTTCTGATAAGACGCAGGGTTCAGGCAGTGATGCAAACGATGGGGAGCCCTGTAAACACAGATGAAGCTTCATCTGCTGCTCACTTGCTGCTATGCAGCCAACTTCCTGACAGGCCATGGGTTGACAGACTGGTACCAGTCTGGAGCCCAGAGGTTGGGGACCACAGCCATAGGAAAAGGAGTTCCTGACTCTGAGTACCTAGCACATAACATTTTTATAAATAAATGATTTACCTGGCTTTTATGGTTGTAGAAATTGCTCTTACCAGCTCGGTGCCTATAGTTCAGTGAGTAGGATGCCAGCCACATACGCCGAAGGTGGTGGGTTTAAGCCTGGCCCAGGCCTGCTAAACAATGACAACTGCAACCAAAAAATAGCCAGGCATCATGGCAGACACCTGCAGTCCCAGCTATTTGGGAGGCTGAGGCAAGAGAATCACTTAAGCCCAAGAGTTGGAGGTTGCTGTGAGCTGTGACACCAGGGCACTCTACCGAGGGCAAAATAGTCAGACTTTGTCTCAAAAAAAAAAAAAAAAAGAAAAAAGATAGAGGCTCGGTGCCTGTGGCTCAGCGGGCTAAGGCGCCAGCCATGTACACCTGAGCTGGCGGGTTCGAATCCAGCTCGGGCCCACCAAACAAAACAACAATGATGGCTACAACCAAAAAATGGCTGGGCGTTGTGGTGGGCGCCTGTAGTCCCAGCTACTTGGGAGGTGGAGGCAAGAGACTCGCTTGAGCCCAGGAATGGGAGGTTGCTGTGAGCTGTGATGCCACTGCACTCTATCCAGGTGACAGCTTGAGGCTCTGTCTCAAAAAAAAAAAAAAAAGAAAGAAAGAAAAAAAGAAATTGCTCTTTCTTCTCCATCACCAAGCACTTCGTCTCCCTGAGTCTGACTCTTATTCTACACATGGGCACAAATTTTATTTCTTATCCTCCATAATGGGCAACCAAAAAGCTCATGGAAAAAAATATAAGAACCCTGATCAGACCCTGTTTTTTTCAACAGATCTTTCAAGTTATATCAGCAGAGCTGAGTTCATATAGCTTCCCCACATCTCAGCCCTTTACCCTTACAGAACTAATGCCATCTTGCTTCCCCTTCATTACTCAGTTCTCTTCACAGCCACAGGTCTAGTGTCTGATTTCCCCATCTTTTCAAAAGCGTGTGCAATGGTGGAAATCAGTTCAAACCTTAGTTCTATGGCTTGCTACCTGTGTATCTAAGCCTTGGTTTTTCATCTATAAAATTGGGGCTAATAGAACATGTTGCATATAAATAAATATGAAACTATACACACACACACACACACACACATACACATATATATACATATATATATATATTTTTTTTTTTTTTTGAGACAGAGTCTCATTCTGTTGCTCTGGGTACAGTGTCATGGAATTATCATAGCTCACAACAACCTCAAACTTTTAGGCTCAAGCAATTCTCATACCTCTGCTTCCTGAATTGCTGGGACTACAGGTGCCCACCACAACACCCACCTAATTTTATTTTTAGTTTTAAAAGTCTCACTTGTCACCCTTGGTAGAATGCCCTGGTGTCATAGTTAACAGCAACCTCAAACTCCTTGGGCTCAAGCAATTCTCTTGCCTCAGCCTCCCAAGTAGCTAGGACTACAGGCACCCACCACAACGCCTGGCTATTTTTAGAGATGGGGTCTTGCTCTTGCTCAGGCTGAACTCGAACCTGACCTCAGGCAATCCACCAGCCTTGGCCTCCCAGAGTGCTAGGATTACAGGTGTGAGCCACCACGCCCGGTCTGCTAATTTTACTTTTAGTAGAGACAGGGTCTCACTCTTGCTCAGACTGGTCTCAAACTCCTGAACTCAAGCAATCTCCCCATCTTGGCCTTCCAGAGTACTAGGATTACTAGTGTGAGTCTCTGTGCCTGGCTTAATCTATATTATTTACTTTTTTTTTTTTTTTTTGAGACTAGAGTCTCACTCTTTTGCCAGGCTAGAGTGCAGCAGCATCAGCCCAGCTCACAGCAACTTGAACTCCTGGGTTCAAGCAATCTTCCTGCCTCAGCCTCCTAAGTAGCTGGGAGTATAGGAGCCCACTACAATGCCTGGTTATTTTTTATTTTTAGTAGACATGCGGTCTTACTCTTAGCTCAGGTTGGTCTTAAACTCTTGAACTCATGAGATCCTCCTGCCTTGGCCTCCCAGAGTGCTAAGATTATTGGTATGAGCCACAGCATCCAGCCTATGTTACTTACTTTTATTTTCTGTAGAGATGGAATCTCACTATATTGCCAGGCTACTTTCAAACTCCTGGGTTCTCTATCTCTCTATCTTGGCCTCCTGAGTAGTTAGGACTATAGGTACCCATCACAATTTCCAGTTAATTTTCCTAATTTTTTTTAGGAGAAGACAAGGTTTTGCTCTTGCTCTGGCTGGTGTTGAACTCCTGAGCTCAAGGGATCCGCCCGCCTCGGCCTCCCAGAGTGCTAAAATTACAGACATGAGCTACCGTGCCGGGCCAGGCCACAAAACTTTACTAAAGCATACAACATTTGACTGGTACATAGCAGGTACTCAATAGATGCTAGCTTCTCTCTATCTCTGTCAGCAAAATAGAAGTCCTCATTCTTTAGCTTTAGAGCCCTCAGCTCTGCGTGGTATCCCAGATGCCCACCATGGAAATTACTTTTAGTGGCCTGGTACTATGGACACCAAAGGAATCTGTGTGTGAGAGCAGAATACCTGTGACAAGAGCTGGTATTCACAGAACCCCCACAGGGGACTACAAACAACTTCTCATTTTAAAACAAGGTTACCCATGGTAGGCTACATCCACAGTGGTATTAATAGGACAGTTCAGTTACTTGGGGATTACCAAGACCTCTGTAGGCTATCCTGGAACCCAATCACATTTATAACCTTGTTTCAAGGCAAAAATGCTTCTCAAAGAGTTCCAAAAAAAGGACATTGTAGCATTTAACCTCTTCTCAAGTTGGAGATTACCTCTTTTTTTTTTTTTTTTTTTTAAGACAGAGCCTCACAGTTCTGTTGCATCAGTTGCATCACAGCTCACAGCAACCTCCAACTCCTGGGCTTAAGTGATTTTCTTGTCTCAGCCTCCCAAGTAGCTGGGACTACAGGCACCCGCCATGATGCCTGGCTATTTTTTGGTTGTAGTTGTCATTGCTATGGCAGGCCTGGGCGGGATTTGCCAGCTTTGGTGTATGTGGCTGGCGCCTTAGCCCCTTGAGCTACAGGCGCTGAGCCTTGAGATTACTTCTTTTTCCTTTTTTGTAGAGACAGAGTCTCATTTTATCACACTCGGTAGAGTGCCATGGCGTCACACAGCTCACAGCAACCTCCAACTCCTGGGTTTAGGCGATTCTCTTGCTTCAGCCTCCCGAGTAGCTGGGACTACAAGCGACCACCACCACGCCCAGCTATTTTTTTGTTGCAGTTTGGCTGGGGCTGGGTTTGAACCCACCACCCTTGGTATATGGGGCCGGCACCCTACCCACTGAGCCACAGGCGCCGCCCTGGAGATTACTTCTACCTCCTTCAAGAACTACATAGGTCTATGAGGAGATAAAAAGCAAATTAACATTCACTGAACCACAATATATCAGATGCCATGCTAACTAAACAAGGCCACGTAGCTAATATACACCGGAATAAAGATGAAGCGTAGGCTAAAACTATCCCTTTGTACATCACAGAAGAAACAACTTTAAGAATAAACTTGATTTAGAGGAGAAAAAAAATCCATCAAAATTCGGGTTCTTTTATCAATGTCCTACAACAGCAAAATTTCAGTGATATCAAACATGTACAACCTAGATAAATGTAAACTTGAGACCTATAATTCCTATTGCACCAAGTTTGAACACCAGCATATACACAAAACCATCCTCATCCCTTTCTCAGGCCAGTGGACTTGAGTGATGGAAATGCTGATGACTAAGAGTAAGTGCATAACATACATGCAGACAGGTATGGGACACACTGATAAAATGGTTTCCTATGGTGGTAAATGGAAAACAAGTCCTGCTCTGGATTCCTACAGAGCCTCACACATACGGCTGTGGGAACTGAGAAGGGGACCTGCAAAGGAATGTAATCACAGGATGCAATGACTAAAAAGTGGGCAGTCCCCCTCTGGGAGAGTCAACAACATCGTGGGTTGTCTAAGTGGATCATTTCACTGCCTCAGGGATTTATAATGAGGATGAGATTGGAAGCAGGTCTTCCAAAGGGCAAACTGAAAAGCCTCCAGAACACTGGAGTCAAATTTTTTCCAAAAAAAATTTTTTTTGATACAGTTTCACTGTTTTACTTCAGGCTACAGTGCCATGGTCTCACCCCATCTCATTACAACTTCAAACTTCTAGGCTCAAGTGATCCTCCTGCCTGAGCATCCCGAGTAGCTGGGCCTACAGGCACAAGCCACAATGTCCAGCTCCAATTTTTCTATTTTTAGTAGAGACAGAGTCTTGCTCTTGCTCGGTCTGGTCTCCAAGTCGTGACCTCAAGGGATCCTCCTGCCTCAGCCTCCCAGAGTGCTAGGATTACAGACATGAGCCACTGTGCCTGGCCAGTTATTCTTGTATTTATAATGCCACACTTAAATATATAAATCTCCTCTTAAAATGTCACTGACCACAGTTCATTTGTGGTGTGTCTAGAGGCAATATACCAAACAATCTAATTCACAAAACATCATTGTAATTGTGCTTCTTGGCAGAAAAGAATATTCCTTCTCAGTTAGTACACGGGAAGGCTTTCGTGCAGCAAAAAGAACATATCTGGTATATGATTCTTAGGTTTTTTCCATATTCCTTGGCCAATTACTTTGTAACAAAGTGGCAAGGTCAGTTAGCCATGAAGGATAGATACATCATGTCCACAAACGTAATTCTGACAGTAGTAAATGATCAGGTAACCTACATAGTCCTGGAAGGTTCTCTGGAAAGCCACAGATGCAAGAAAGTTTGGAAAATGGTGGACTGTGTGAATGAGCTAAGAAAACATAGGAGCTTAAAAACCTGGAGTAAATAGACTACCATGAAACAGCCCTTAAGAATGATTTTTGAGTGGCAGCACCTGTGGCTCAGTGAGTAGGGCGCCAGACCCATATACCAAGGGTGCTGGATTCAAACCCAGCCCCAGCCAAACTGCCAACAAAAAAATAGCCAGGCGTTGTGGTGGGTGCCTGTAGTCCCAGCTACTCGGGAGGCTGAGGCAAGAGAATCGCCTAAGCCCAGGAGTTGGAGGTTACTGTGAGCTGTGCGACGTCACGGCACTCTACCAAAAGCGATAAAGTGAGATTCTGTCTCTAAAAAAAAAAGAATGTTTTTGAGGCTCAGTGCTTGTAGCTCAGAGGCTAGGGTGCCAATCACATACACCAGAGCTGGCAGGTTTGAACTCAGCCCAGGGCTGCCAAACAACAATGACAACTACAACCAAAAAATAGCTGAGCGTTGTGGTGGGTGCCTGTAGTCCCAGCTACTTGGGAGGCTGAGGCAAGAGAATCACTTAAGCTCAAGAGTTTGAGGTTGCTGCGAGCCGTTACGTCAAGGCACTCTACTGAGGGTGACACAGTGATACTGTGTCTCAAGAAAAGAAAAAGAAAGAATGTTTTTGAGCAGAATGACAATTTTTGTTTGTTTGTTTGAGATGCTCTTGCTGTGTCATGGGGCCAGCGTGCAGTGACATCATTATAGCTCACTGCAACCTCATATTCCTGGGCTTGAGTGATTCTCCTGATTCAGCCTCCCAAGTAGCTTAGACTTACAGATGTGTACCATCATGCTTGGCTAATTTTTCTACTTTTTGTACAGACAAGGTTTCATTCTTGCTCAGGCTGGTCTCAAACTCCTGAGCTCAATCGATCCTCCATCTGGCATTCCAGAAGTGCTAGAATTACAGGTGTGGGCCACCACACCTGGCCATGACAATAGTTTGCTTTTTTTAGAGTCTCACTTTGACGCCCTCAAATAGCGTGCCATGGTGTCATAGCTCACAGCAACCTCAAACTCTCAGGCTCAAGTGATCCTCCTGCCTCAGCCTCCCAACTAGCTGGGACTATAGGCGCCCACCACAATGCCCAGCTATTTTTAGAGACAGGGTCTTGGTCTTGGTCAGGCTGGTCTGGAACTCCTGAGCTCAGGTAATCCCCCCGCCTCAGTCTCCCAGAGTGCTAGGATTACAGGCATGAGCCACCCACCTCTCCTGGCCACAATATTTTGGTTGGAAATTTCTTAAAGTTACCAAATCAACAAAAGCAAGTATGAGAACAAGATATGGGAAATTAGAGTCAGAATGACCAGTGGCCTTGTGTTAGGGAAAAAATGGTAGCTGTGGCAAGGTTCTGGTTGGCTTACTTTTTGCACAAGAGAAACATGAGGGGGAAAAAAATGAAGTAATTAGGTAAGCCAACTACACACACAATATGGAACAATGGAATAATCCAGAGTAAACAGGAAATTCAGGCTAAAATCTGACTCAGAAAATAAGCTGCTTAGGAAGCCAAGAAGACTAACTAGTCATCAAATGACTTGATTTCTCAAGAGCAACACCTGTGCATGGAGACGAGGAGAAACCAATTTTAAAAGGGAGAAGTGAGGGGAGTTAGGGAAGGTTAAAGGATCATGAAATGTGTTATTGAAGAGTCATAAACATTAGCCTCTTCAGTTTAATTAAATGCATTTAAATGGCAAAATAAAATCACCGTCAAAGCAAAAACTTAAGGTAAGATGGTGCTTCAGGAAGGCAAGTCTCCTGAATGGTAATTAAGCAAGGTTTTGTTTTGTTTTTTGAGACAGAGTCTCACTATGTTGCCCTTGGTACAGTGCTATGACATCACAGCTCACAGCAACCTCAAACTCTTGGGCTTAAGTGATTCTCTTGCCTCAGTCTTCCAAGTAGCTGGGACTACAGGCACCCGCCACAAAGCCAAGCTATTTTTTGTTGCAGTTGTCATTGTTTAGCTGGCCCAGGCTGGGTTCAAACCCACCAGCCTCGATGTATGTGGCTGGTGCCATAACCACTATGGCACGGGTGCCTAGCCAAAGCAAGATTTTCAAAGACTAAAGCTGCTGCTGCTTTTCCCTCAATACCCATCCATTTCAAACCTATTGACTTCAAGAATAGTTTATAGAGCCTTCCATGTAGGTCTCATGGATAGAATGGAAAAACATGAGTAGGAGGCAAGTAGAGTGAGCTAAATCCACAGTAGACAGAATGAAGTACTCACAATATCCTTGACCTTTCCTATTTGACATTATTATAATGACCTGAAGATGTGAATGGCAAACCAGGCTTGCAAATAGAATAAACCAATTTGCAAAAAGTACAAAGTGGAGAACTGACAGCTAGTGTCACTGGTTGTATAATCATTCCCTCCCTACCATCTTCTCTTCTGTCTACATCAGCATTTCCCAAAATATATTCCACAAAATACTGCACTGCAAATGAGATCTGCAAAATGGTTTTCCAATTTTAAAACATCTGAAAAATTGTATATTTTCCTCCTTCTTAGTTATTAGCACACCAAAGGCTCTGAGAAGTCCTGTAAACAAACTTCTGTCCTGATTTAACTTAATGTTTCCCAAACATTTGCTCATGTAATACTTTTGCACAGTAATCATTAACTGAGAACAACCTAAAGTTTAGGTCCTAAACCATGTTCAAATTTTCTATGTTAGGCTCGGCGCCTGTAGCACAGTGGTTACACATACACCAAAGGTGGCTGGTTGGTACCTGGTCCGGGCCAGCTAGCCAACAATGACAAACTGCAACAAAAAATAGCCAGGCATTTGGCTTGGCGCCTGTGGCTCAAGCGGGTAAGGCGCCAGCCACGTACACCTGAGCTGGCAGGTTCGAATCCAGCCCGGGCCGGCCAAACAACAATGATGGCTACAACCAGAAAATGGCCAGGCGCCTGTGGTCCCAGCTGCTTGGGAGGCGGAGGCAGGAGACTCGCTTGAGCCCAGGAATTGGAGGTTGCTGTGAGCTGTGATGCCACAGCACTCTATCCAGGGTGACAGAGGGTCTGTCTCAAAAATAAATAAATAAATAAATAAATAAATAAATAAATAAATAAAGAAATAAATAAAATAGCCTGGCATTGTGGTGGGTACCTGTAGTCCCAGCTATTTGGGAGTCTGAGGCAAGAGAATCACTTGAGCCCAAGAGTTAGAGGTTTCTGTGAGCTATGATGCCACAGCACTCTGCCATGGGTGATATAGTAAGACCCTGTCTCAAAAAAAATTTTTTCTATGCTAAAAAAATGATTCAATCCCTTTGAGCTACAACTGCCTCATCACTCTTCTTCCTCCAACTACCAAACTTAAAAAAAAAAAAAAACCACCAAATTTGACACTTCCTGCTTCCTGTTTCCTCATCACCCACTCACTTCTTCATCACTCAGTATCTGGCTTCAGCCCCCAGTGCTCTCCTGCAGTTCTTCTCATGGTGTGAAAACTTACACAACTAGCAGAACTAATGGCTTCTCTCCAGCCATCAATCTCTCTGCAAGGTCACATAGAAACATTCACATTTCGGCTCGGTGCCTGTGGCTCAACGGGCTAAGGCGCCAGCCACGTACACCTGAGCTGGCGGGTTCGAATCCAGCCTGGGCCAGCCAAACAACAATGATGGCTGCAACCAAAAAAAATGGCCGGGCGTTGTGGTGGGCGCCTGTAGTCCCAGC
>CAUYRH010087469.1:0-23323 GCA_963574655.1 Perodicticus potto
CCTCAATTATGATATTTTAATAAAATAAATTAAATTTTTAAAAAAAGAAAGAAAAATAAAAAAATAGCAAAATAAACCCAAACAAGCAGAAGAAAGGAAATAATAAAGATGGGGAAAAAATCAGTGAAATTGTAAGCCACAAAACAATTAAAAAAAAAAAAAGATGAAGCAAAAAGCTAATTCAACAGAGCAATAAAATTGATCAACTTCTGGCAAAACTGGCAAAGTAAAAAGAGAAAACACACAAATTGCCCATATCAGGAATGAAACAAGGAACATCACTACAGACCCTACAGCCACTAAAAAGATAGTAAGGGAATACTGTGTTCAACTCTGCACGGGTGAATTTGACAACTTAGACAAAATGGACCAATTCCTAACAACATGTACACACAAGGTGGAGTGCAGAAACCCCCAGAGGAACCGTGCTGTCAAAAAGGATGGCTAGAATCATCCTGGGATGGGGTGGGGGCTCTAGCATTGAGAACAGGGAATAATTAGCCCTAAATGCAGGGAATAGTCAGCAGTTTATTGTCACAAAACCAAAAGAAAAAATTTTTTCTAGAAAGAGAATAGGCTGAAAATAGGGCCTGAGGACAGGAGAGTGACTGTGACCTCCGTGTTTTCACAGACAGGCATTGAAGGTGACCTTGACAGGGGAGTTCTTACGGGGTGGTGTGGATGAGGCAGATTAGAGTGGGTTAAAGAGCAAACAGAAGGCAATGTAGATCCATCCTGTGTCCACAAGCCACCGAGAAAATTACCTAGGATGGGAATGGGGGGGCAGGAGCTCTGGTGGGTGATTTTTTTTATTATTATCAGTGGTTTTGAGAGTCATGGGTTTGTTTGGAATTTTCTGGGATGCACCCACTGGCAAACGTTTTCATTTATCTGGACTTAAAATTAGCCAGCAGAAAATACCTAAAATCAAGGAATTATTTTCAAGTATATTTACATTTCTTCATGCATTCCTAATGCCTAGAAGTTTGGAGGAAACAGTGTTGGCATCAGGACTCTGGACCTAGACCCCTTGCTATGTATGAGCACCCTAATTCTCAATCACCCTTCCCTTCTGCTGTCGGCTTTGACAGGGGATCATGTAACTCTCTAAGCCAGCTTTTTAAACTCTCTTAGAGATTTGGCTTGCCAATTTTTATAAGCATTTATTTTTGTCACAGACATTAATGAATCAGTGGCATCTTTCTGGCATCTCCCATCACCACTTGAACAGGACCTCTTGGTTAGGGGGTGTCTAATTTCATAGTTCTGCCCAGGGCAGGAAGTCTTGCATGATAGCTAAGAATGAAGGCCAGATGCAGTGGCTCACTCCTGTAATCCTTGCACTTTTGGAGGCCAAGACAGGAGGATCCCTTGAGCTCAGGGATTCAAGACCAGCCTGAGAACAGGCTTTTCTACTTTTAGTAGAAAAATTAGCTGGGTGTTGTGGAAGGCGCCTATAGTCCCAAGTACTGGGGAGGCTGAGGCAAGAGGATGCTTCAGCCTAATACTTTGAGGTTGCTATGATGCCATGGCACTCTACCTATGGCAACAGAGTGAGACTCTGTCACAAAAGAAAATAAAAAAAGAATTAAGGCTAGGTCAGGGGTGTCCAACCTGCATCCCACAGGCCTTGTGTAGATTATATAAAGACTTTTGTGCTTATCTTTGGTGTTGGATTTCAAAAAAATGTTGCATTGACCTTTTTTTTTTTTTTTTAGCCTATCAGCTTTTGTTAGTGTTTGTGTATTTATTGTGTTGCCCAAGACCACTAACTCTTCTCCTTTCAATGTGTGGCAGAGAAGAAAAAAGTTTGGACGCCCCTGCCTGTGCCCAAATTCTGCTCCTTTGTGCCTGTGTGGGCTGTTCCTTACCGTCTGAGCTCAGCTTCCTCATCTGTAGGATGGGCTGGCAGCTGCCTCACAGGGTTGCTGGGAGGATCAATGATGGCATCCTTTGGTCACCGCCTGGGTGACCATAAACATACCTCACCGGTGGTTTGATGTACAGCAAACTAAGTGACGTTACAGCTCACAGAGAATCCAGGGAGGGAGCAGGCACCTTTGGTCTAGTGATGCCTTTACCCAAGAAGCTAAATCTCATTTTCTTTCTCTCATTCTAAAAGAGCCCCTGAACTTACATGCTATTGGTAAGGCGACCATGTCTGGGGCTCACCTAATGAAGAGATGGCTGCGAACTACGCCTCTTTGCTAACACACAAGCCATAGTGAATCGCCAGCAACTGGCCACATCTTCATCCACCAGGGTCTTAAACCCTTAGATTTCTGGAGAGAAAGAAAAACTCCATTCTTGGGTGTGAATGCAGCATTGCCTGGTTTGTTCTCTCCCCGCACCTCCCTCCCCCTTTCCCTCTCTTTCTATTTCTCTCTATTTTTTTCTTTCTTTTATTCACCAAAACTTGAAAGTCATCCAAAGTAACCAGCTTTTCAGTGCACTCAGTGTTAATAAAAGTATTCGTGACCACCCCTTTGTGAGGTGCATCATTCCACCTTAGTTTCCTTTATTGTAAATACGGATTTTCTTATTGAGAGTCTGCTTAAAGACACAATTAGCCTGTTTTGTTTTTAATTTTTCGAGATTGTTTTCTCTATTGTTCCAATTAGGATTTTAGATCTTGCATCCCTGTGCCCAGTGCCTTTGCCCACTAAGCCTGGTCAGCGTCCCGTTGGCCACTTTTTGGCTCCAGCTCTTTAATCTGCAGGACTGAGGCACCTGGTGCATTGGCACGTGCACCCAGCTGGATGCCCCTGGGGCTGGGGGGGATTCACTTTGAGGGGTGGGGTTAGCAGAGCTGGCTCTCTCCTCTAGCCCAGGACTGGTGCTCCCCTCATATCACCTGACATATCACCTTTCTCAGAGAGTGAAGGTTCCAGCGTTTAATCAGAGGAGAAAGGACTTCAACTCCGACCAACAATCACCAGCTGAAAGGAGAAAAAAAAAACAACAAATGCCCAACAAAATACAAATAAATTTCTCTAAAAGTGCAGTTGTTGGGAAAAAGAAAAGGCGGTTTGTCAGGCTGACATCAGAGGAGTTGCACTCACCCTGACAAGCCGCAGAGTCTAATGTTTTATTCACCAGGCTTGAAAAATAACTTCCCAACGAGGGCCCCATAAATAAACCAATGTGATGAATATTACACAGAATAAAAACTGATAAAGCAAGGGCCCTAAACAGGAGCTGCTCAACAAGGTTAGGGAAGCACATGGTTCTCGTTTCCTCTAATGCCAGGTGACAGGCTTGGCAGAGCCACCCCCAGGCTCACAGGAGGCCAGGAGGGCCTGGGAGGAGGCCAGCCATCAAGGATACCCTCTTCCTTCAGCTCTGTGGGGCCAAAGGCAAAATTTTCCAAATGAATTCCATTTCTACCATCTCTTTGCACATCAGCATGTCACCCATGGCTACTGATGTGGATACTTCCATACGTTAAGGGCCGTGGGCTGCAAATTGTTCTTCCTGTGGCCCTGGCTGGGGGCTCTCAGGGAGCCTGATTTATGAGGGCAGACAGGCCCACTGCACCTCTCGCCATTAAGGTGGTTAGCAAAGAGTGTGGAACTCAGAGTGGGATTGAGGGGGAAATTGCGGCCTGGGCTCTGCCGCCCACACATGTGCCAAGGGGCCGTGCCTGCTTCTCTAGGCAGAGGAATGGATCCTTGATGCTCTCTGGGGTGGGGAGCAAGGAGCTTCCACGTGCACAGTGGGCCATGGCCAGAGCAAAGCCCCATACTCCCCACTCAGCTCCCCACACCACCAGCAATGGCTGCCTGCTGACTCACATTCATTGCACATGAAGAGAGCAGGACTTGCTAGCAGATTACGGGAAGATTTGGAGAGGGTGATTAATGCTGCAGAGTCCAAGGAAATAAAAAAGAAAGTCACAGAAAAAAGTCTGCTGCTTATGTGTGAACTTTTACTTGGATGTTTCTGTGCACGCGTGCACGCACCATGCATGCAAATCCGTGCCTGCATTCCTGTGTGCTCCATGGTACGTGCACCATGCATGTGAATCCGTGCCTGCATTCCTGTGTGCTCGGTGGTGCATGCACCGTGCATGTGTGCACACTTACATTCCCGTGTGTATATATGTCTACGCACACACACGATGGCACACAAGCCCACAGAGATACTTTTAATCCTTCTTGAAATGACTTTGTTGGGGAACAAAATGCTCAAACCCAGAGGCTGCAATTACACCAGTTTGAGTCCCAAGCCTGCCTTGCAGGTGTGACTGCGTCTCCGTTGCTCCAACACCGAGCTAAACTCAAAGTTCCCCCACTTTGAAAGGTTTTCAAACAGGAAGTGCTAGTGTTTGGGGCGTCGCTCCCATTCAGATATTGCAGTTGTTTATAAATGCACCCTTCCCAGCCCTTTCCAGCTTGCTGACTCTGAGGAATTTGTTTTCATGGTTAGCAACAGAATCCAGATGTTCGTTACAGATGTTCTTGTCTTTCTTTTTCCTACTTATTTTTTCATCCATCAAATAAAGTCAGGCTGTTGCAGAAAACTGTGTAAGTGCTTGCGTCTCCAGGTTTCTGAGTGCCAGGCCTGTGTCACGAAACCACCGATAATTATACCCTCACCAAAAAGCAGGGTGACTCTAATCACCCCGGATTGTGTCACTTTCCAGACGCATCAGGATGTGCAGTGAAGACACCCTGCCCATTTGGCTGGGAGGCGCGAGGGGAAACCTACTCCATCTTTACGCAGACTCTAAACATCTCAATAGTCGGAGCAGCTCAGGCTCTGGCCCAGTGAGACCTGTCCTCTGCAGAAAGGAAGGAAAGGAAGGTTTCATTTCTGGAGGCTGGTGGAGGACAGGTGCTTGCCGCCTGCTCAGACCTTTACCATTGTCAGGATGAAGGAGGCTGAGGGGTGGGGAGAGTGGGTGTGTCACAGACAGGACTTGGCCGCTCTGCCAGCCGTTACTACTCATCACTACGTGTTGGCACATCAGCATTACCTGCTGGGAAGGCCCCGGCACTCATTCCATCATCCCTCTCATCTTATGCAGACACACAAATGTATATGAATCAAAGAGGGAAGACTGAGGGCCTCCGAGGTGGCCCAAGTGTTAGGGCCCACGGCAGGGCCCAGCCTGGCTTCTGGATGGCACCTGCTATGCTGCTTTGGGCTTCAGTCCCCAGGACAACTCTTCTCAAAGTGGGCCCACCAGACCAGCAGCATCAGAATCATCCAGAAATTTGTTAAAAACGCAGGTTCCCAGGCCCCACCCCAGACCTACTGAGTCAGAAGCCATGGGGGTGGGACCTGGCAATCTGTGTTTTAAGGAGCCCCCCAAGTGAGCCTGAAGCCACTGGGGAGGTAGAGGCAGCTCAGGTGAGCATTTGCCTCTGGCTTTTTAGGGGTGGCCGTGGGTAATTCCCACTTGGAGATCCCTGCTCTGAGTGGTGGCTTTCCAGGCCACAGTGTGACTCAGAATCTCGGCATTCCTTGTCTAACAGATTGTCCCTCCCCCGAAATTCAGCTTCCACGGGTATAGAGCGCAGCCCTGAGTCTGAATTTCTGTAGAACCTTCCCCTTCCTACCCACCTGCGATTCTGTCCCAGTCAATGGCCAGGCTTTCGAAAGGAGACTGTGGAGGAGCAAGGCAGGTTTTAGCCCTTCATTCACCTCCAGGACTACAGGGAAAGGCCATGGTCGTGCAGAAAGCTTCCTATGAGATTCAACGCTCCTGCTTCCCAGCCTTCTTTTCCCTCTATGGTTGTTGAAGCATTTGGGGACATGGTAGCAATTTGAATTCCAGAAAGGAAGGGGACCAGCATACTCATAAATTCCACTCCTGGTAGTATGTCTTGAACGCTTAAGTGGGCAGAGTCTGCTGAGCACTGGAGCAGGTGGGCCAGGCCCTGCAATAAGCCATGGGCTGGGCTGACAGCAGTGGGGAATGGGGTCCTGGGGGCAAGTGGAAAGAGATCCAGACGCAGTTCTGGAAGTGCCGTTTCTGGGTCTCACGTCCCCACTTCCCCACAATCTCCCTGAGATTACAGGGAAGGAGGGAAACTTCATGAACGGCAATATTGGAATTGTCACGGTGGCCTATCTGATAAATACTCTGCGCCCCACAGCTCCTTCACCAGCTGCACAAACCCCGGTCCTTGCTCCCTTCACTATGGATGGTAACTGGGTGACCACAAGGAAATCCCAGCTGCTTTCAGTCCGTTTGAAACTGCGTGAGAGGCTTTTCCAGCGGATTATGGAATAGTTGTGAAAGTTTAGCGAGGAGGAAACAAGTTTCTTTTCTTTCAAAGGTGAGCTGTGAGTGAGAGCTCGGGTGGGGGTGGGACAGAGATTGGATACAGTCAACTCAAGTGCATGTTCTTCCTCTGACCTGCCAATGGCCTTTCTGGAACGCGCACAGGTGCACAGGAGGCTGCTGCATCTGGTGCCAACACAGAGGGTGCAGGTGCCTGGACGCCACTGCACTGTGTGTGGACTCTGAGCGGAGGTTGCAGAAATGACAATGGCACCAGGGATGCCAGGGAGAAGCTTGTTTAGAAGCTGCGTCTCCATCCCAGCTGTTACTGGTTTTTTGGAAAGTAAGCACAATCTTTGCTTTGCTTGGAAAAGTTCTAGACTTGAGCCTGATCTTGGGAGGAGCTGGGTTGGTGCAGCTCTTCCCATGGTTGAGTCAGGATTGTTGAAATATGAGTGCCTGCCTCACTTTCTCATTGTGCCTTTTTAATTGCATCCCCAAAGCCCTCAGCACCAGTAAAAGCCCCAGAGCTCTGGAGAACTGTCCCTTTATTCATGACCTGTGTCCCCTCCTTCAGGGCCACCTCCCTTTTGTTAGTGAACAAGGTGCCTTAGGGGTGTGGGGTGCAGGAGATGGAACCTACCATGAGGACCAGTCTGTCCTTAAATGCAAAGATCAGGTTTAACCGTCCAAGACTAGGAGAGAGAGGAGGGCTGGGTCCTCACCCAGGATCTCATGGAGAGTCTGCCCATCTGAGCCCTGTTGCCACTGGTCTGTGTCCACCTGCTGCTGGACAGGCGACCACTTTATTGGAACCTCGTTTTCATACCTGGAATGGGAGATTTAAAAGAACAGAGGCACCAAGGGAGCAAAACAAAGGAAGGTGTGGGGGGCTCCCTGGTCACCATGGAGAGGGCTGGGGCAGAGAGTGAGGGGCTGGACAGGCGTGTGACTGCGCTTGTGGTCTGGGTGCCGTGAGGCTGGCATGCCCTTGACTGAGATGGCAGGTAAAGGACCATAATCAGGTGCAAACAAGGTCACATGGCACACGTCTGCAGGTGGAAACATCTGCTGGCAAACGACCACAGGAGTCTCAGGAGAGAGGATGGCGGTCCAGTGAGAAGGCTCAGAGCTCCTGGGAAAGGGGTCATGTCAGAAGCACGAGATGGTGACAGAAAAAGACACTTTCAGGAGACAATAGGCAAAAAGCAATGGAAAGAAATGGGGGGACTGAAGATGGTCCTGGTCTGGCAATGCGGGGGGTCACTGGTTACCAGGGTGGGTGTTCCAGGGGAGAAGGGATGGCGTGGATGACACAGATGACAGGCAGGTTGAGAGGAGGGATGGGGGGAGGGAGGGGGGGGCAGAGTGGGTGATCCCGGCAGTTGTCTTTAGGGAGAAGTGGTTTGCTCTCAGACAACTCTTATGGGGCCCCAGGGCATTCTTCCAGGTCTGGGAACCTACAGAGCCGGGAGGACCCCAGGAAGGTCCGGTGGTTGGAGCGAGGTTGGCGCCTGCAGCCTCCTGAGTGCCGGTTTCCGTCTCCTCTGTTCTTCTTTACACCGTACTCTGTCTCTGTTTTTCTCTGGTGTAAAAATAATGGCTTTGGCTGACATGACACCAGGTATTGATTTAAAGGATGAGAATTAAACAGTTCTGTGTCTCTGGAACAAAAGAAAGTGAGACTATTGCAGAATACAATGCCGGAGGAGACTGGTGGGAGGAGCCAGCGTGGCAACTTTTTTTTTTTAATGAAAATACTTTAGGAAAAGAGAAAACATTCTCCCCAACTCTTTGAGGGGTGCAGCCCTTATTGGAGCTGTGAGGTGGCCTGCCGCATGCTAACAGGTTTCCAAAGGTCACTTTCCTCCCTGGAAAAATAAAATGGCTTGCAGTCTCTCCCCCATGTCTCAGTGTCTCTCCCCTCTCTTTCTCTCTTCTTCCTTCTCTTTCCTTCTCTCTCTCTTCCTGTCTCTGCCCCTGTCTCTCTGTGTATCTCTCTCCATGTCTCTGTGAGGCTCTCCCCTCCCTCTGCACCACCCCCATTGCGACCTGGGGACTCAGGTGCTCGAGCCAGCCAGGCCCGGCCTCTCCCCAGCACCCGAGGGCTCCCTGTCTATTCTTTTCCCTCTCCCACCCCAGGCAGTTTATTGATTTATCACAAAACACCTTCTTGACAGCTGTGCTCAGCCTGATCCCTGCTTTGCTCAGCAGCACAAAAGAAGAAAAAAGCTGCCATCGGCCTTTCCCCTCGGCTCAGATCCCAGGCCTGAAATCCTGGAGTGGAGGAGAAGAGCCAGCTGTGGCCAGGGGTGGATGAGGATGGCAGGGACAGCTAAGGGAAGGGGCTTGCTTGGGTGACCCTACAGGTGGGGCCCGTTGGGCACCCTGGGCCTGCTCCTGAGGCCATCGAGGAGCAGGGGAGGCCTGGTGTGGCCTCCCACTATCTTACTGAGCCCACATCCCTATCTGGACATGAGAATGCTCAGATCCGAATTAAAATGGAAAAGTAGAATAGTCCAGGGCAGCGAGAAGTGACTGGTCATCTCCGAGGAGGGAACCAGGCCAGGCCAGGATTGGACTGGCCGTATGAGCCTTGCAGGATCCCCTCCCACCAGGCGTTGGGACCCTCTGCACTTTCACAGGCATTAAGAAAGGTGGTGGAAGTGAGCTTGGACTCTGCCCTGCTCCGAGCGCCCACTAACGACCTGGGCGGAGATGCATACGGCCTCTGCTCCAGTGTGGAGACACAGCCGCATTGACAGCAGCAGGCTGCAGCTCACAAAGCATTTGCGACACAGTTCTGCTCCAGGCCCTGGGGTGGGTGTGACAGAGGACAACAAGGATCGTCCAGTCTCTGGGGAAACCTAGACTCTGCATTTGGGAAAAGTCTGAAGACAGCATTGAGCAATGCCTGACAGGTGCAGGCAGGACCATCCCTCCCAGGAGTCCAGGGAGGCCTCTGGGAAGGGGGGAGATGCTTGGGCTGGGGCCCTAGGGACAAAGCCCACCAGAGGCTTCTGAGGTGTCGGGGGTGCTTGTTGATCACGGAGTGGGACAGGGAGACATTGAGACTGTCTCAGCTGCTGTGATGACCGGAGCCCACTCGTAAGGAAGAGAGTGGGGGGGGAGGACAGAAAGCTGCAGAGGAGGGACTTCTGGGCTGGACACAGGGAGTGGAGGCCTAAGTGACCGTGCGTAACGGTGGTGGCGCTGGTCCAATGACAGACGCAGGAGTCACAGGTGGTGTCTGCTCTCACCCAGGCTGAGCTGGGTGGGCTAGGCTAGGGGCAGGAGGCCCATCTGAGCAGACGTGCCCAGTGGATACTCGTGAGGAGCCACTGGGAGCCTCGTCTGCAGGGAATATGAGTGATCAGGGTAGTTCCTGAGACAGAACACACATTTTTGGACCACAGAGAGCGCTGGAGTGAGATCACAAGGAGCCCAGGAGACAGCCTGAGTCAGGACAGGACAGTGGCTGCCCAGATGGTCAGTGCCGCAAGGCAGGGCACATGCAGGAAGGTTGTCTTGGGCGTAGGGGTCAGGGAGGCTTCTCAGAAGGCTTTGGCCTTGGTGCAGAGTGAGTAGGACCTGGCTGGGCAGGGAGTGGCCAGAGAAGCCCCCCAGGTACAGACCCACTGCACCGATTTGACCCAAAGCCAGCATAGTGGCCGCTTTCTCCACGGAGTGGGTTTTCCCCACCCCAGATTCCAGACCTGATGACAGCCAGGGCCTTGGGGAGACCAGGGAGACAGAAAGGGCGTGACCCTCAACCCTCCTTCTGCCCTGAAAACTCCCCCTGTGAAAAATGGAGACATTTGTGAAACCTAGACGTTCCCTGCCTGTTTAAAAGCTTTACAGGAACGATGCAAGTCTCCGAGTGAAAACAGAAACCCACATACAGAGGCCTTGTGCCCAGCGGAGGGGGGTTGGTGGCAATAGGTGGGGCCTAAATGGGAGGAAAACAGGCTGAGCCCCAGGGGCCTCCGTGTAGTCCTGGCGCAATTCCAGAACCATCCAGGGCCAAAAGCGAAGCCCCACCCAGCAGCAAAGCAGTTCAGTACCCTAAGTCTTCCCCTTTCCTGAAGTGGAGTGGAGCTGCTGAGGGTGGCCCTTCTAGCCAGCGCAGGGGACAGGAAAAAGACAAGATAATGCATGCTCTGTCCCAAAGTGGGGTTGACCTGAAGGCAGGGAGCAGTGATCTCACACACACACACACACACACACACACACACACACACACGTACGTGTGCGCGCACACCCCTAAGAGCATCTGGGGTTCATGTAATGGCCAGTTTCTCAGAGCTACATAACTCCTCCCTCCCGAAGGAGCTGGTGGGGCCTGTTATCTGGCTCTGACTTAGAGATGTGATCAGAAGTGCCACAAGCAACATCTACTCTGGACAGGTCAGCACAGGGGTCAGGGCTGAAGGGTAGGAGAAGGAGCTGGGCTCCTGATTGAACCCCTGGTGACCATCCTTGTCTGAAATGTTTAAGAGCTGCTACTTCTTTAAAGGGAGAGCTAGGAGAAAAGGAACTGGTGGGTACCCTCCTGGGAGGATAAGGAACAAATGCAGGACGAACGGGGGCTAGGCTGTCCCGGCGTCCCTTCTGAGTCTCTGCGTTCCCTGAGGACACACCAAGAGCCTGGCCATTAGGCCAGGGTGACAGGTGTGGCCAGGTCTACAGAGCTCCTTCCAGGGGCAGGAGAAAAGGACAGCTGGTTTGGAATAACTGCCCGAGGGCATAGTGGGGAACTGATGAAGGAAGGTCTTGGAGGTGATTTGAGTTGCGTGACCGTGAACATGGCAATTGTTGCCGTGGAGAGGAGGGACGCAGATCGCAGGCAGGAGCTTGGCCAGGAGGGAGGGCAGGTTTGGGGAAAGGTCCCTTTACAGGAGCCCTGGGGTGGCTATAATGGACTCTACATTATATCAAGCACTAATGAAGATGGTAATAATAATAATGATGTGGGAGGGGAATTTGTCTCCATGGAGAGCAGAGTTGGCTGGAAATAATAGGGGTCCATAAATTGTCCTGTGTCAGCGGCAGGAGGAGCACATGGGAAGGTCAGAGCTGGCAGGAATGGCTCTCGGGAGAGACCCTTCCCTGCAGGACTGTGTCCGAGGGGCTGGGATGCCATGAGTGGGGGTAGGGATGGTCTCTCTCCAACCAGCTGTCCCGCCCACCCTGTGGCCCTTTTCTAGCATTTTCCCTCTCCCCTTCATCTCTCTCTTCCCCTTCCCTCTGAAGTCTGAGCCTGGGCACCTGCTGATTCAGCCCTCCCTGTCTGGGTGGCAGCTGCCAGGACCTCAGAGCTGGAGCCATCCACTGCCCAAGCTCCCCCCAGTGCCCCGTCCCTGTCCCTGGGTGGCCCTGGCCAGCCCCGTGCTGCTCAGTCCAAGCTGAGAATTTAATTTCACAAAGTGCAGGCGCTGGTCATTCATCAAGCTGGTGCTGCTTGCGCAGGTGAAGCCAACTGTCTCCGGTGGGGAGAGAGACGCCCTGGCATGGCTCAGGCCTCAGAGCCTGGGAACACAGGGGTCCTGTCGAGACCTGTCCTCAGCCAGCGCCTACAGGGGTCAGACAGCACACGAGCCAAGGCTACTGAGGCAGCCCACTGGCCAGAGCCATGCCCTCCAAACCAGGCTCGGATGGCCATTTCCATTTAAATGTATTTAAATGAAATACAATTATAAATTCCCTTCCTCAGGCACACTGGTTCAAAAAACCTTCAAGTGCCCCCGAACTGTATGTGCCAGTGGCCATAATAATAGGTACATCCGCCGCAGAAAATGGCCACAGTCACAGTATCTGGGGGACAGGCTGGTTCAGAGGCTGAGGCAACACCCCAGCCCTGCCGGGATGGACGGTGTGGTGCACACAGCAGCGCCCCGTGCCCCAGTGCTCAGCAGAGAGGCTTTGGGGAGGGTGCCCACCTTGCTCTCCGGCCTGGCCCTGTCCCCCCACCTGACTACCTCCTCCGTGCCCTGTGAGACCTTGCCCAGTAGGGCATGGCCTCCCGCAGAAAGCCTTTCCTGACTGTCCAGCATGGACCGGGCCCCGTCCCCATGAGTGTGTGAGAGACAGAATAGATGCATGGCTGTCACAGGGGGACTTGACGAAAACAGAAGGATTTTTCCAGGTGAAAAAAACCACGAGTGAGCTCCCAGAGTGAAGAAGGTAGGGCTGTAGTTTTTTAAAAAGGTAAATGAAATAAACAAAAGCAACAATAACAAAAAAAAGGAGTTCTTAGGCTCTGCTGTTCTCAGTTCCTCACCCAGCAGGGCTGACTACAGAGCCCTGGTCTGTGGTCAGTGCTGCCTAGTGGGCACCACCGCATGGCCCCCTGCCCCCCATCTCAGAGAGCAGTGGGTGCTAGTGGGAGGGGATAGAGGGTGTTTCCTGATATTCAGGGTCTTTGGTGAGGGTCTCAGGAGCTTGTACTCAGGGGTGAGCTCTCCAAGGCCCTGCCAGTGAGCTGGGTGACACCGTACCCTTCCTAGACCCTCAAGAAAGTCATCATCACCTCTGGTGACTTAAAGTCTGGTCTGCTTTGCTTTGTCTGGTCTTTGGTGGAGATTCAAGGGGATGGGGAGGTAGAAGGAAGATCAGGAAACAGAGAGCGAGAGACCAAGCCCAGGCTCATCCCCAGGGAGTGAAGTGCTCGGGGGCGGCTGTGAACTCTTGGAGACAGGAGCTTCATGCATTTCAGTTGCTGGTTAGCTGTGCAGCTTTGAAGAAGCTGCTTAACTTCTCTCAGCCTTAGTGTCCCCTTCTTTTAAATAGGGATTAAAATACCTGGTTTTGTCTACTGCAGTAGGCTGTGGTCAGACTAGGTAAGTATCAAAACACTTTGTGAATCCCAAAATGGTATAGGAATGGGAAGTTTGCTTGTTTGGTTTTTGTTTTTCGTAGCCAACCCTCTAAGGGGCTGGAGTCCAAGGGAACACTGGCTAGGTGTCATACCAAGGTCATATCAAAGCTTGGGAGGCCTGAGCCCAGGAGAGAAGTGTCAGGAGCTGTGCCACTGGAGGGTCCCTGGGGGAGCAGGGAGCTGGCTGCCTCTGCCAGGGACAGTACCCTGCTGGCCATGCCTGTGGGCAGCTTCTGGGCTAGGGAGGCTTGGGTGGGCCTGGGCTGGGAACCTGGCACCTCCATGGGCCTTCATTCTCTGACCTAAACTAATAGGGATAAGATTATGGTGAAACAATGTTCAGAGACCTTGATCTCAGTACCTGACCTGGGATGACATCCCTTAGAGACTCGCTCCCACCCTTTCCCCATGTATGGCCATATCAGAGTACATGGGCTACCAGGAAGACCCAGATTTTTTTACTGCACCCTTCTACATGATCCTGGGTGGCCGGTAAATCTCAGCTAGACCTGTGCAGGGTGAGAAGGGAAGGACATCCTGGGACCTCCCATGTCCTTAACCAGTTGCAAGAAATCAGGAGCCGCGGTGCAGGATACGCCACTGGAAAGCTGCCTCATCAGGCAGGGTGTCCCCATAGCTCCCCCAACCCCAGCCCTCCAGTGCCCCAATGCCATTGACAGTGTTGCTCAAGAGGGGGGAAAAAAACCCAAAACACCCCCATATTATCGATTTCTCCTCTTGCTAGTTCCTAGCCTGGGCTTGTCGGTAGTGGGAAAGGACGCTGATTAGAATATCTCTGAAGAGGACAGTGAGTTATAGTAATGGACACTCTTCTAGCTGTCTCTCCCACTCATAAATCTATCCCCCTCTGAAAGTGCAGATGGTCCATAATCGTCCATCACGCCGGAGTTCAGCACCGGACAGCTCCCGGGTGGGTTTTTCCTATGAGGCTCCTTTTTCTGCAAGCTAAACGGAACTGCGACGCTGCACAGCCTCCCTGTAATGGAGCGTGAGCAGTCCAGCCGTCAGGAGTGATTTAGGAGGGAACGAGCAGTAAATATCCAAGAGGTTGGAGCTCAACGCAAGGAGGCCGCGGCGGGGGTGGCGGTGCCGCTGCAGCTGTACTTACATTTCTGTTGCGCTTTTTATTTTTTATGTTCTCAGGAACAGCAGGTGGTAATGTCCTGGGAAAAGGAAGATTTGGAGTGACCTTTTTGAGGAGCTCCCTCTCAGCCCCCTTTCTCCTCTATCCCAAGACAAGCCATCATCGGGTCTCCCGTGCAGATTGAGGTCAAGGGGTCATTTGATCAGGAAAATGTAAATAAAAGGGTAGTTGGCATTTAGAAATGCACAGACCCCCCCCACACCCCTATCCTACTGGGCTCACTGGATTAGATACTCCAAGATTGCAGCTCCTCCTTTTAATGAGATGACCCAAACCATCCCCAAAGTCCCTATCACACTTAAGCTCAGTGAGCCGTAAACTTTGTCCCCAGGAAACACCCAACCCACCAATGAGATGCCCAAGGCTGAGTCCTCCCAGGGAAGGATGCTCGTCTCAGCGTCTTCCCCCCTCTCCTGGCACACAGTAGGAAAGGGGGCAGGGGTGGGGCTGCCCAGGGCTGGGGGCTTGTCTATGGAGAGTTGTTACATCTGGGTGTGCTAAGCGCTGAATGGATGAAACCTTCGTTCTCTGATAGGCCATGAGCCTTACCTGTCGGGCTGTGCTTCTGACTTTGCGCACCTGCCCAGATAGTCCTTGGGATGGTGACCCACCTTGTGCTGTGGGCAGTATTCCACAGCCCTTCAGCTTCCTGGCCCCTGCTACCCCCACACACAGGCAGAGGTGCCAGGGCTGAGCTGTGAGGGGGATGAAAAAGCACCTGCCTCCTGCAGGTGCAACCATTGTGCCAGGTGGTGCCTAGTCACTGCACTGCAGCGGGAAGGCTGCCTGCCTCCCACCTCCCTTGGAGTAGGCTGCTCTGATCTCCAGATGGGGGAGACTTTCAGAGCAGCAGAGCTGAGGGGTCATAGGCCAGGCACATACAGATTCATCCACAGAAGTGCTTGCCTACATCAGCTGTTCATCTGCCCACCAGAGGGGCTCTGCGAGGAAGTGGGGTGGGCAACACGTCCTCCCTCCAAGAAGGGGGCAGTGCCACCAGGAGGGTCTGGTGGTGACAGGGCCTCCTCACGAACCCTAGGAAACAGAGTTCACACAGAGGAACTTCTGGGCCCTGGGGCCTCCCCAGAGAGGACCTTCCACACCCTGGAAGCCAAAGCCACATCTCCCCAGTCACCTGCCAGTTGTCAGCCAGTTTCAGGGGTTCCCACTGGCCTATGCCAGATTGCTCTGGAAGCAGAGGGGAAGTGTGCTCCTCCAGGTGTGACAGTGACCCAAGCCCTCAAAGCCAGCCCCTTCCCCACCATCTGCAGCTTGGCCCGTAGCTCCCCCACCTCCTGCAGCGAGGCCCCAGACCTGACAGAAGGGTGCAGGCTGGAGGCAGCCATACAGCTTGGGTGAGCTCCCAGCGAGAACAGCACCCCCTGTAACGGCATAACAAGAAGGGGGCTTCCTCCCTCCCCATCTCCCACAGGCTGCATCCCAACCCCACATACTCGAGTGGTTCAGCTCTTCCTAGAAATGGGCATCTAGGATGCATGTAGCCTGGAAATGCATGATCCTGAGTTCTCATCACGCCTCTCCAGCCAGACAGCAGCAGCCGGGCCAAACAACCAGTCTGCTCGCCCACTCGCATCTGCATGGTGATGAGCCCTCGCTGCCGCTCACACTGGTGCAGTGCTCCACGCACTGCTGGCCGCGGCAGAACACGCCTCTCCTGCCAGCTCGCGGCAAAGAGAGTTGAGGGGGGAATCAAGCACAGGAAGGCCAGGAGCAAAGCCATGTGCTCGGGAGGCCAGGGGAGGGTGTCCAGCAGGGAAGCCAGGAGCAAAGCCCTGTGCAGGGAGGTGAGGGAAGGGTGTCCAGCAGGAAGACCAGGGGCAAAGCCCTGTACAGGGAGGCCAGGGGACGGTGTCCAGCCAGGTGGGCAGGTGGGGTCACAGAGTACCCAGCATCTGAGGTGGCCTCCCCGCTGCCAAACAACCCTTCTCTCAGCCTCAAGAGCTTCCCCCTTCATCATTGCCCAGTGTCTGGGCTAAGAAAGTGGCCCCAAAGCCGTTCTTTCTAATTCTGTTGGCCCCCACCTGTATCATTTCTAATCCCAGTGACAGGGAATAGTGATGATCTTTTGACACCTATGGCAGTGAGGCTTAGAGAAGCTGGCAGCTTTGCTGGGTCCCTCCGCTGCCCACCCACACGTACATACACACAAACGTTCTGTTCTCTGAGAAATCTGTCTGGCCCAGGCGTGCGCAGGCCCAGCCCTCACTCTCTTCTGGCTCAATGTCCCCATAACGTCTCACTTTCAAACTAATGCCTGTGACAAGGGGGTTCAGGACAGCCGCCCATGCCCAGGGACAGTGATCCAGTACTTTCCTCTGGGTGTTCTGCAAATGAGCTGTGTGTATAGTTGGCGCCAGAGCTGGAAAGGTGGCTTCCAGGTGAGGGACTGTGACACTACGGGGCTGCTGCTTTGCGCCCTGAGCACCAGAGACCCCTTGAGACCAAAGATGATTCTGGTGCAGTCTCCCCAAATACGCACATACACAGACACACAGATAGGGCCTTCCCAGACCCTGCCTCAGTGCCTGGGCACCTGCTGGCCTCTCCTCTGCACCCGCCACCCCTGGACACTGCAGGACATTTGTTCCATCCTTCCTGGGAAGGGGCATTTCTCCAGCCTGGACCTCATCTCTCCAAGCCATAGCCCCTATCTGTCCTGCTCGACGTGGGGAAAGAGACTAGCGTTCATTAAGGGCGTGCTGGGGGCCAAGCCCCGTGCTCGGACCCATCCCTCAGCACCCTGCCTGGGCCATCTCGCTTAATGCTTGGAAGGCTGTCCCAGCCCCCACCGTCCCTGCCTTCTAGCCACAGCTGGTTTCTCTGAAGACTGGCTCCTTGTGCCCCCACCTTTTTCCATGGTGTGCTCCCCTCTTTCTGCCCCTGCATTTGCCGCAGCTCCCTGAGCGTGGGTCCAACCCTCCTTGCCTGCGGTCCTCCCGCCCCTCTCCATCCACACCCGTTTCTTTCCCCACCCTGACCTTTTTCTGTTAGGGCAAGGAAAGAAACATCATGTTTTGTTATTGTAGATGTGCTCATGACACTGAGGACAGCTCAGAGAATGTCAGTTTTCCCTCACACATCCGGCTGCAGCATCCTGAGAGCCTGGTTCCAACGTCTGCCCCTTTCACACCCTCTGCTGTGCACCGCCAGAGTCCTCTGCGTGCCGGGCACTGGGTGCCTGACTTCTCATGTCCCTCCCGCCTCCCTTTGGCCTCTGACATTGCCTCTCTTCTCCATAGGATACTGGCCAGGGCAGAGCTCATTCTTGCTTTGGGGAAAATTAGACGTCCTTGTTTCTATGTCACGTGTGGAAGGGTCTCTGTGCCAGCTGGGGCTGGGGTGGGAGCCACCTCAGAGGATTGGCTGCCAGGGCCTCCCCACATCCTGCTGAGGTTCCAAGAAAGTGTCCTGATGAGTTGTTTGTCTTCCTTCTCTGGAGCTGAGAAGCTGGTGCTTCATACAGGTAGACCCCACATCACTGGGCACTTGTGGACATGGCCTTGGCAGACCATAGTGTCCTGCACCCTGGGCACCAGTGTGTCATTTGAGTCCAGTGAAGTTTTAAGCTGACCTGTGTCAGCCCATCTGAATCTGCCCAATCCAGGCCATCTATGCAGTCGTTGAGCTTGGTGGACTGTGGATATTGGCAGTGGCCGGCCTCTGAGGCTGTGCTCCCATGGCGGGGGTGGGTGTACATATCTGTGAATGGCCACACAGCTGTGCCACCAGTTACTTCTGGGATCCAATGTCACTGTGATAGCAGAACATGCTTCTCAGGATCCATTTTCCTCTGACCCGTTAGCTGGAGCCAGACTCCAGCTCCAAGGCATTTCTGCCGCAAACAGTACCAACTCTGCTCCAAGGTTTGGGGGGAAAAGATGGACACCCCCCCCCAAGAACCAGCAGGCAGAGCTCATATCTATGAGGAACAAGATTTTACATCTAAGGGTCTACGGGCCATGGGGGGACGGAATTATTCTCTGGATGGCATGGAGTGGACTTGTGTTCACTGCAAAAGGTTTGGGATAGATCAGGTGGTACTTCTTCTGGCAGTTCAGCTATTTACATATGGCCAAAGGAGAGTGGGCACCGGGAGCTACCTGCTGGGAAGGGCTTAAAAATAACACCAATTCTCTCTTGGACTGAAGGCAGTTGCAAAGGGTGCCAGGCTGAAAGCAAGGACGTGAGCCTTTTCCAGCCTGTTCTCTAAGCAGGGAGATCTGGGGACCCTGCATAACAGCATCGTCAGGCTGAGTGCAGGCGAGTTGATCTTCCACTCTGTGCCTGGAAACTGGGCAGAGACCTGGGTCATCACCAGGTGGGCCAGCCTGAGTGGAGCCTCCTCGAATCCGGCTTCACCCCCGCACCACCGAGGGCCCTTCAGCTGTCCTTTCTCTCCCGCCTGCCTCCTCTCAGCCTTTCTTCGCTCAAAATCCCTCGTCTCTCTCTTCTCTTCCCTTCCGCTGAGGAACACTGAGTCCTCTACTTTTTGGTGACATAGTGTGACTTGTCTTCCTTCCTGCCTCTGCTATGTCAAAACTTTGCAGCAGGAAAGAAGAGCAAGAAAAACCATCTGGGAAGGAGGTCACCTGAAAAAACAACCACCTGTCTGTAACACCATCAGTCCATTCCAGTGGGCTGACAACCACCTGTCTGTAATACCATCAGCCCATTCCAGTGGGCTGACAACCACCTGTCTGTAATACCATCAGCCCATTCCAGTGGGCTGACAACCACCTGTCTGTAATACCATCAGTCCATTCCAGTGGGCTGTCTCGGAAGAGCCTCAACACCAACACCCTGCCCCCAAACATTTCTTCCTTACCCCAGCCTACTTCAAAATGCAACTCTTAGAGCAAAGTTTTGCAGTAAAACCTCATTAGGCAAATAAGGAGAACCTCCCCACCATGCTGTGGCTCAGATCATTTCTGACTGCACTCTGAAAGGGGAGGTGTGGGGTTGGTGTGGACTCTCCTGCAGGAAGAGGGGGGACGGGGCTTGCTCTTGTCTTTAACAGACCTCGCAGGTCCCTTTCCTCTCCGTAGTTCCTTTTCCTGGATTTTGATATTTCATCAGGGGCATCCTCTCTGTCTGAGTTTGGATGGTCCAGATGACCTCTGTCCCCCTCCTCTTCTCCTTCCCGGGTTTCTTCTTGGCCACTGGCTAAGCAGATAACAGCTGCAGCGTCCAGGTCTCCGGGTCCAGATGCTTTTGCTCGCTCATCAGGGGAATTACCTGGAGCCACCACAGGGGTTGTAGCTGCCGGCTCTCCAGCCGTGAGCTCTGCCTACACGGAAGCTCTGCTGGCAGAGGCAAGCAGGTCAGATGAGCCAGTGACCAGGTGCTGAGGGCTCTCCCCTTCCACGGATGGTTGTTTTACAAAGGAGGGGGATGGGACATAGAAATGACAAAATGATAAGCTTAACTTCCATTCCTAGCAAAATCATCACAAAACCAATGCCCAAAGGTGCGGAAGTAGGGGTGTGATGTGAGAACCGTCTTGCTGATGGAAAGCGGGAGACTTGCCAGCCAGGTCTACTCTTGTTCCCTGCCACGGGGAAATGTGCTGCCCTGTGATCCACTTTGGCCTTGTCAAAGATTGCAGCTTGATTTTTAAAAGATTATGATTCCCACCACATAGCAAACACCTAAATCACCAACTGGTTACCTGGAAAGCAACTAGTTACTTAGGGAGAGCCGGAGTTTAGGCGCTTCTTGCCAATTTTCAGACAATCTTAGGTCTACATTTTGAACCCAAGAAGGCATAAATCTTATCCCCTCTGAGACGTCCAGGGGAGAAAAGCCCTGTTTTCTAGAATGCCCTGCCACCGGCATCACTGCTGCCTTTGTACTCGCTGGGGACTCGATTGCCAGCATAACCCATCAGGGGGACCCGACCCACTAGCCCTCTGCATGGAAGCCAGGGCTGTTCACCTACAGTGGGGCTTCCCTAGATCAGAACCGCCCATGGTCTGAGGTCCACGTGGGTCTGAGCCAAGTCCATTGGCCTGAGTGCAGAATCGATAGCAGCTTCCTATGGCCATTCTGTTTGGAAAGAAACATCTACAATTTGATGCATTTGGTCTGCTTTGGTGGAGACAGTGCCGACTTTGGAATATGAATGTCCTGGGTCTGCACTTTCTGCCAGGCCACATGCTGACTGTGTGGCCTTGGACGAGCGGCAACTGGAGCCTGAGTCTCTTTGTCTGAATGATGGAGTGGCAGAGGGGTGATGTGAGGAGTTTCACGAGACAGCCAGAGAGTGCTGGGTCCCAGTCTGTCCTTGTGAAATTGTGCATATGTGTGTGTGTGCCCAGGTGTGTGTGTGTGTGTATGAGTGTGAACACACCTGTGTCTAGGCTGGGCAGTCAGCTGAAAGCTGGGGCTGCTGCCAAATGAAAACTCGGGGTGCCTGGTCACACTTGACTATCAGATAAACGGTAAGTAATTGTTAGATAACCACACCCCCAATATTGCACGGTATGTACTTACACTATAATAAAACTACTAAAACACTATTTGTTGTTATGTGAGATTTCAAATTTAACTGTGTCTCCAGTAGTTTTATTTGCTCAGTCTGGAAAACTCTGGCTGGGACAAGGCTTGTTACTTTGGTTGTAAAGTTAGATGAACAACAGCAGGTGTGCAGGGTCTGGGGCCATGATGGGGAGGGGGGTTCTGAGCAGAAGCCCCCTGGTCGCCTGGCCCAGCTTTCTAAGTCCGGAGTCCTTGAGCTGCTCTTCTGCCCAGTGACCTCTGTCCCCTTCTCGTGTTTAGAAGTCCTGTGATCTGGGAGCAAAGGCCGTACCCACAACCTTGGCCCAGCCGATGCTGCCCATGCTTGGGTGGGCCCTGAGTTTGTTCTGAGCTGTGCAGGGCTGGCTACAGCCTGCTTGCCAGCCCCACCCACGCGCTGCTGTGGGTTCGGGTGGTGTCTTCATACCTTATCTGTGTGTTGCATGGGTCACATTTGATCTTCCCAAGACAGGACCCCACAACACCCAGAGAAGCTGCAGGACAGTGGTGAGCCTCCTGCACCCAGTTCTCGGCTGCAGCCACAGCTCCAGCTGGTCCTCTGCCCCTCACCTGCCAGCATCCCTCCCCTCTCTAATTTTCATTTGGCAAATTATACCCTGGTGCTCCCAGCCGGCTCAGTGGGTGCTGTCAGGGCTTGGCAGGTTCTGGGCAGGCAGCAGGGGGCACAGACGCGTGCAAAGGGGAACTAATAGGAAATGAAATAGCTTTCCTCCCCCAAAGGCCCCTCCCAACCCTGCCGGCAACCCCACCCCTTGCAGCGTGAATTGTTTTCAATCCAATCTCGTGTTTATTGAAGTTTCCTCCAGGGTTAGCTCCGGAGACTTCTGCCCCAGCCCCTCCTGAGTGGCCTTATTTACCAGCATCCCCTCAGCGTGCCATTTAAGCGTCTCCATTAACATTTTGTGAATCTTGCTCATTGCAGGCAGGGCCCTCCGAGACCTCCAGGGTGGCGGCGCCGCAGCAGCCCGCAGAAACGCCAGGCTTATTTTAATTGGTTTGAAACCCTTGCTGTCGACCACAGAGGGGTCCCTTTCCTTGAGTAATGACCTGGAATTTGATCATGTGGCTTTCATTAGCTTGTAACGCTGAAAGTGTAACTGTGTGAGATCAAAGCAAGGGCTGGGGCGCACATCTGTCCAGCTGCAGTCCCCGGTAAGAGTGAGGGTGCAGCCTGGGAGACACAGCTCCTTCCCCACCCCCAGAGTCCCACCTGTAGGGGACGGGGGGGGGGGGGTCTTTTCAGGTATCCTCTGCCTTCCCTGCCCACTTGAAGATGTTGACTTGACAAAGAGAGAGGAGAGCATTTCTCTGTCCAGTACTTTCTGACTCCCTTCTCAGCGTGGGGAACACTTTGCACAGAAGCCCATGGTTTGGGCCCCCAGGGAGGAGGACTTGGGGGACACCTGGCTCTTGGAGAAACAAATGGCCTAGAGTCTGGAGGCCTCATTGGGAACACAGACATTTTCACTTCCTCTTGGGTTTGGGGGCAGGGGGCGGTCCCCCGGGTCACCTAGGCCTCTTCCAGAATCACAACACTGCCCACCTAATCCATTTGCTTTTGACCTTCCAGCCACCAGCCAGAGAGATTCTGTTGAGCTACTGAATGTACAAAACACTGTCCACCACGGCCAGGCCACATGCACGTAATCAGGGTCTCTCATTCTCTCAAGGAGCCACACTTGTCTCCAAAACATGTTGGAGAATTTTTATAATTAAGTATCTGTATTCCTCTACCTGCAAATAACAATGGCTAACATTTTGTCATCTTGCGTTGGGTCTTAGAAGAAAAAAGAAATGAGGCGTCACAGAGAAAGCCTAAGTGCCCTCTGAGCCCGTCCGGCCCCGGCCCCAGCCCCGTGCCAGGAGCAGCTCCAAGCATTTATTTGTCCCTTGAAAAAAAATTTGCACATATGTAACAATGAACCATGGACCATAGACCATATTCTATGTCTTTTTCTAGCACACACACACGTGGCATCTCCTCACACACATGTGGCATCTTCCAGCACACACGTGGCATCTTCTCACACATATGTGGCTTCTTCCCAGCATACATGTGGTGTCGTCTGAGCACACATGACATCTTCCCAGCACACATGTGGCATCTTCCCAGCACACACGGCATCTTCCAGCACACATGTGGCATCTTCTCACACACACGTGGCTTCTTCCCAGCACACACATGGCATCTTCCAGCACACATGTGGCATCTTCCAGCACACACGTGGCATCTTCTCAGCACACACATGGCATCCTCCAGCACACACATGGCATCTTCCCACCACACACGTGGCATCTTCCCAGCACACACATGGCATCTTCCCACCACACACATGGCATCTTCCCACCACACACGTGGCATCTTCCCAGCACACACGTGGCATCTTCCCACCACACACGTGGCATCTTCCCACCACACACGTGGCATCTTCCCAGCACACACGTGGCATCTTCTCACACACACATGTGGCATCTTTCCAGCACACATGTG
>CAUYRH010087470.1:0-10561 GCA_963574655.1 Perodicticus potto
TGTCAATCCTATCACAAGAACTGTCGTTTTTCATTAGATGGTCTGAGATGATTTATTTTTCTGGATAAAAATAGCATTAATTTGTGTTGAATAGTAGAAGTTCATATTTTACTCAGTAGTTTGTTTGTATGTATTCAGTAATGTGTTTTGAATAATAAAAGTAATATCAATTAGTAAAGAAGAAATGGAATTTCCATACCCACTAATTATTTTTTTGTATAAATTCCAAATATCTTACAGTGATTTCCAGGGTTCCAAATCCAAACTAGATCTCCTTCAACATTAGTTTTGCCTCTTTCTCAGCACTCTTTCCTCTTTGTATTTCTTACATAGGCCAAGCTTTGACTATTCCTAGACTTCTACTCATGATACTTCCTTTCTGTGGAATGAAATGGTTGAATTTTCACAGAGTGGTCTGGTGACATCACTGAGTCTTAGTTTAAAGACCAACTCTTTGGGCGGCACCTGTGGCTCCTCGAGTAGGGCGCTGGCCCCATATACCGAGGGTGGTGGGTTCAAACCCGGCCTCGGCCAAACTGCAAAAAAACAGAAAAATAGCTGGGCATTGTGGTGGGCGCCTGTAGTCCCAGCTACTCGGGAGGCTGAGGCAAGAGAATCGCCTAAGCCCAGGAGTTGGAGGTTGCTGTGAGCTGTGATGCCATGGCACTCTACCAAGGGCGATATAGTGAGACTCTTTGTCTCTACAAAGAAAGGAAAAAGACCAACTCTTTGTGGGACTTTCCAATGACTGCACTTTCTGAATAGGAGCCCAAGTAAATTATTCTCTATCCAAACACTCATCAAGTTTCATTGTATAATATGAAATTTAAGTGTTTTTTAAATTTACTTGTCTACTGCCTGACTCCTAGATTAAATTTTGAATTCAGAGCCATAGTTATATATGCACTTTCTTCACCGACTGTTAACCCAGCCAGTAGAGTGCCTAGAACATGGAAGGCATTCAAAATTATTTTTGAATAAAGAAATGACTAAACATCTCATTAATGAAAAGCATTTTTTTTTTACTAAAATTCTTTATGAAGTTTCACCCTACATTCTTACTTTTCCTGAGCAGAAATGTAAACTCAGTTTTACAGAGTTTTTGTATTATTCACCCAAATGATCCGTCTATCTAAAAGCACATTTCAGGGAATGAAATCAGAGCCATCCCCAGCATAGGTTGAATCAGATCTACCTTCAGTGGACATGGAAGGGAAAAACATTTCATCGCTAGGTCTAGTAGAGTAAATAGCCTCCATGTAAGATAAAGCAATATCCTGAAACCGAAATGCAAAAAGCACTAAGAATATGTCTCTTTTATAGAAATCAGAGAGTGAAGTTACCAGCTAAACTTCTATTTCAATAGATGCGTACTGGAATGCTGGAGATATTTCTTGTTTTTATTAAACCGCATGGCGGAGGCTGTAAAGAGCTGCCAAGGTGGCTAAAGGTTCACAGCTATGTAGAAAGAGTGATAGGACTAGGATAAGTGGTCTCGTTTTTCTCGTTTTCAACATTTGCCTTTTGACTCTTTATGATGTACCCAGTGCAGAATCTTTTTTGCTGTTGTCTTAGAAGTTTGTGATAATTGCTTGCAACACACACACAAACGGTCATTATTGTTCTCTCATAGTGAAATCTAGTCAACAACAGTTATTCTGTTTTCTTTCCACCAATACATTGTAAACTTCTGGGAGGAGTCAACTCGATGTTGTCAAAAGCCTTAATGACTAAGTATGACAGTTTTTCAGATTATATAAATATTAGGAAGCTGTATTTTGAAGCTATTTTTATACAATAGTCTTTTCAAACATAAGAAAGAAATTCCAGCATTCTGGAATCATTGATCATCTTCTTCTTCTTCTTCTTCTTCTTCTTCTTCTTCTTCTTCTTCTTCTTCTTCTTCTTCTTCTTCTTCTTCTTTTTTGGCTGGGGCTGAGTTTGAACCCGCCACCTCTGACATATGGGGCCAGTGCCCTACTCTTTTGAGCCACAGGCACCACCCCATTGATATTCTTTTATAAACAAGTTCTGGGAAAAAATAAAGAAGTTGATTAATTCTAGGTCTCACAAGAATTGTTTCCACTGAAGAATTCTGCCTTTGATTTTCTTCAGGGCAAAACAGGAGTCAGAATAGTTCATAAGAAGTGATACATTTATGATCTGTTTCGTAGCATTAAAGATTTAAACATCCACTATTTATATATATGGATAATAATGGCAAAAAAGATACTATATAAATACCCAAAAGGACATTCCATTTTAATCTAATAAATATATAATACATGGAGTAAATCTGGACATAAAAGCAATATTTTAAGAGAATTGTAAGATTGCAAAAATTTATTTTGAATCTTAAACGTTAGTTCCTATTGATGCCATACTTTTGTTTATAAATAACATTTTTTTTTTGCATTTTTTGACCGGGGCCAGGTTTGAAGCCGCCATCTCCGATATATGGGACCAGCACCCTACTCCTTTGAGCCACAGGTGCCACCCTATAAGTAACATTTTTTTTTTTAAATTATTGATTGACTCTGTCCTAAGGTTCTGAACTGGAACATAAGAAGAGATTAATCGTGCAAAGCTAATGTTATAAAAGTATGCATCGTGTGTTCAATTTTAATGTAACCCGGCAGACACACCTATCATTCTGACAGTCACAGCTTTTCTTTCATTCCGGCCCATAGAATAAGACGAGTAAATACAATTTCAGACAACCCTACAAGTCGCAGTTGGAAGGTGATTTATGGGATGTGAACTGCCCTCCTGGAGGAACTAATGTGAAGAACCAAAGGAATCCAAATTCTGCTCCAGGGTCTTGGCTGAGACTCTGCCTCGCAGCTCCATCTCCAACTGTTGACCTGATTGATTCCCATGTGTGCTGTTTACCCAAATGGGCCACAGGGGAAGTTTTAGGGATTTTCTCTTGAATGGTCCACACTTGGACTTTCCTAGTCAAGAAAAAAAAAAATCTCAGTTCTTTCCCGGTTGTGGTTATAAGTGTGATTTTTAATTGTGGCTACTTGGTGCTCTCCAAAAATAATACTATCTGTTGACATTTCTCTTAACATTACATTGTGAGAAAGTACTGGGTCTGAAGTCAGTAGATTAGAATTCCTATTTTAACCCCCAACCACGATTTCTGCCCATTAAGAGGTCATCTTGGGTGGTGCCTGTGGCTCATCGAGTGGGGCACCGGCCCCATATACTGAGAGTGGCGGGTTCAAACCCGGCCCTGGCCAAAATGCAAAATAAAAAAAAAAAAATAACCGGGCATTGTGGCGGGCTCCTATAGTCCCAGCTACTCAGGAGGCTGAGGCAAGAGAATGGCCTAAGCCCAGGAGTGGGAGGTTGCTGTGAGCTGTGTGATGCCACGGCACTCTACTGACGGTGATAAAGTGAGACTCTGTCTCTACAAAGAAAAAAAAAAGAAGCCACCTCATTTTTCTGAGTTTCAATTTTCTTTATTTCTAAACTGGCCTATTTAGCTAAAATATGTCTAAACTATATGCAAAAAGTATTATCACTTGAATAGATTGAGATAAAGATATATATATTTACTCTAAGAAGTCCTTAAAATAACCAAACAAGTAATTATAAGCAATAAAACCAACAATGGGCATAATGCAATAAACAATGCGATGGATGTAATGCAATAAAAAGAAACAAAATCAATCTAAAGTCACAAAAAGTGGAAAAATTAGCAATTGCTAGATATGGCATAGAGAAAACAAATAGTATGATGGTAGATTTAAACCCTACCAAAAAAAAATCATCACATTGAATATTAATAGTTAGACTTGCTGTTGAAGACACAAATTATCAAGATGGGATTAAAAAAGTAAGAGCTAACTTTAGTATAACTTTAGTACAACATTAAGTATAAAGAAACAATTTAGAAGCAGAAGTATGAAAAAATATCAGACAAAGAAGATGTTAGGGAAAAGTATATATCTAGAGACAAAGAATCATTTAATAATGATGAAGCAGTCACAACGGAAAATTCACCAAAAGCATATAATCCTAAACCTTTATCCAGTTAATAACAGAGCTTCAAAAGGCATGAAAATAAAACTAACAGATCTGCAAGGGAAATAGACAAACCCACAATTACAGTCAAATATTTAAATACTCCTCTCTCAAAAATTGATAGAAAAAGTACACAGAAATTTAGGAAAGGCATTATAAAAGACTTAAACATGATTAACCAGCCTGACCTGATATTTATAGTACAAGACACCAAATGTAGATATTCCACGATTCTAAAATATACACATCTACATAGAAAATTGTATGAAATCCACAAAACAATTTCAAAAACGTAAGTAAGTTGGGAATGTTGATCTAAGATCAATATGTGAAAATAAGTTATAGTGCGTGTGTATGTACCAGGAACAAATCATTTGAAATTGAAATTGAAATTAAAACAGCATCATTTTAATAGCACCAGATATATGTAATACTTAGGAATAAAACTGACACAGATGTCATTAGGAAAATGCAAATGAAAAACACTAAATATTACCATACATCTTCAGAATATCTAGATTTGAGGACCGATGACGCTAAGCAGTGGTGAGGACATGGGACGACTGGAACTCTCAGATGCTGCTGGTGGCGACATAAAATGGTGCAGTCGCTTTAGAAAACTGGTTTGCTTTAAAAGCTAAATATGCACGTACATATAACTTAGGAATTCTAATTTTATATATTTACCCAAAGGAAATAAAAGCATGTTTTCATACAAACACTTGTATGTGAATATTAATTGGAGTTTTTTTTTGTTGTTTTGTTTTGTTTTGAGACAGAGTCTCACATTGTTACCCTCGGTAGAGTGCCGTGGCATCGTAACTCACAGCAAGTTCGAATTCTTGGGCTCAAGCGATTGTCTTGCCTCCCCAGTAGCTGGGACTACAGACATAAGCCCTCGGGCCCAGCTATTTTTATTTATTGGAGTTGTACTTGAAATAGTAAAAAACTGAAGACAACCCAAATGTTTATCCACTGGTCAATGGGTAAACACACTTGGCACATCCCTATAATGGCATCTGCCTCGCAATAAAAGGAATCAACTATTGATTCATGCAGGAACATGGATGAATCTCAAAATATTTGTGTCAGTGAAAATCTGAGAACACTTCACCCCCCACGCACATGAGAGGGAGTATGTTATCATACAATTCCATTTATTTAAGATTCTAGAAGATGTAAACATTATAGTTTATCTTACAGTTTACAGAAATCAGATCAGGATTCACCTGACGAAGGACGCAGGGAGTATGAAGGTAGAACAGGGTATTGGGGGGAGGCATTAAAAGAGGCATGAGAACACTCACGGGAAGGTAAATATGTTGTCTTGACTGCGGTAGTTTTACGGGTAGACGAGTAATTCAAGGTTATCAGATTGCATACTTGAAGTGGAGGTTAGGGTATCCCAGTTTACCACATTAAACTTGGCTATATAAGAATAGCCAGGCTTGGGTGGTGCCTGTGGCTCAGCAAGCAGGGTGCCGGCCCCATATACAGAGGGTGGATGGTTCAAACCCAGCCCCGGCCGAACTGCATCAAAAAATAGCCGGGCACTGTGGCGGTCGCCTGTAGTCCCAGCTACTTGGGAGGCTAAGGCAAGAGAATCACCTAAGCCCAAGAGCTGGAGGTTGCTGTGAGCTGTGATTCCACTGCACTCTACTGAGGGCGATAGAGTGAGACTCTGTCTCTACCAAAAAAAATAAAGAATAGCCAGGCTTGAAGGAAATCTGTGGCCGTAAATGTATATATTAGGAAGAAAGGAACGTGTTTCTCCTAAATGTTTAATCAACTGCATTTCTAAAAGGTAATTTAAACAGGCGTGCTCATGGACACTTTACAGGTCTCCTCTGTTTTACAGTGGGGTGAATTGAATAGATTTTTGTCTGTCACACATATGTGAGAGCCCTTAATGGGAGCAACAGAAAGCTGGCCTCGCCAGCGGCTCCTCTGAGTTTCTGTAATTAACAATAGGCTATCAAGACTCACCCCTTACCTGACTGTTGCTAATGCCATCCAGAAAAAAAGCTAAATTACACCCTGTTGAGCCACTTGCCCAAACTCTAAAAACCCCATTATTTGGTCCATCTGCCTTTCATAGATATTCCTAAGGTTTTTATCATAAATAATCTGTATTTAACAACCAGAAATAAACTATCAGGCACATATAACCTTAAAAGAAATGCATGTGTGATGCACTTCTGTGTAGCTTCTCAAGGCCCAGGGGCCATGTTAGGTGATTGGAATCCCACGTGCCCAACATGGATATTTCATGGAAGATGATAAAAAATATTCTGGGGATGGGGAAAGTCCACAACTAAATAAGGTTTAAAAATGATCAATTAAACAAATTCCACCAGTTTCTTTATAGTCGCACTTCTTAGAACCTTTAAAAGGCATTCAAGGGTATCCAACCTGCACTGCAGGCTGCACGCTGACCTTGCAAGGACTTCTTTCACTTATCTGTGCTGTCAGATACTATGGAAAGTACACACGGCCTTTTTTTTTTCTTTCTATTAAACTTTCCTTCCTTAATATTTGTGTATTTAATGCATGAACAACTCATCTTCCTGGGCAGAAAAGAAAAAAGTCTGGACACCCCTGAGTCATCCAGAATAGTACACAACGTGCAACTTGTTAAACACAGAACACTTTTACATAAGGTACTGAGAAAATTTTACAAGACTTAGGTCTTACACAGTGTGGGATTATTAGCGAAGATAGGCCTGGAAGGTTGTTTCTAATTAATTAGAGCATGTGAGCTACTTAAGTTTACTCACTAGAAAATTAAAGCACTTGGGCATTATAACTAAACAAAGATGATTGTCAACAGAGGGAAAATAGGAGGTTTTGTCATTTTCTCATGTTTAAATCACATGCATCCAGTATCCAATCATCGCAAGGCCCCATTCCGCCCACAATTATGAGAAAATAAATTTCCTTGGGGCAGTCTGGGCTGTATAAAATGACAAAAAATAAAAAAAGGAATGTAAGTAAAATTTTAAAAGCAAAACCAATGAGACAGAGCTTTTCCCTGGTTGTTAGATTGTGTAAAATAAACATCTGCTGGGAGGTGTGGATAAAATAATCCAAATGAAAGACAAAGGGCAAGATAAATGAATGGAAAACCTGATCTCTGATTTACTGAATTAAATTTGGGAAATAAAAACATCCCATGTAAAAAAAGAAAAGGAAAGAAGCTAATCTCTGAAATGTTGGGAAAGATAGTGCGGCTATAAAACAAATGAAAATGTGTGTGAACAATTAGCCATCATTATGGAGAAAAACATTCTTGCCAATTAAAAGTTGTCTGAAAAAGAAAATAAAGGAATAGCAAGAGAAAAACTTGGCACAAAGCAAAAGACGATGCCCGATATGGAAAAGGAGAGAAAAAGGCAAATAATACGAGGAAAATAATAAAAGTAAGAAAAAGTCGTTTCAAGTGGTTCTTATTTCCATCATAAGAGTTTTATAAAGATAGAACTAAGATGATGGGGAAGTGAAGGTAATAAAAATCAACACGGGAAAATTTGGCTGGAAAAAGACAAATATTCAGATTAAAAATGTCTGTTAAGTATGAAAAAACCTGCATTGACGTAATCTTGTCATAGTTCAGAAAGAGGAGAGGCTAAAACCAAGACACCAACGAGATAATGAGAATAGCCCTGGGAGGGGCCCCACCATCCTCAGCACTGGCTGTTAGAAGACAATGAAATTATTTCTTTAATGTTCTCAAGCAAAGGGATTTTCAACATGGAATTCCATACCCAGTCAAGAAAGCGACAGTGTGGGGAAATAAAAATATTTGCAAACACACAAGGACTCAGAAAATCAACCTCTCTCCACCTACCCTAAGACACTGTATAGAAAAATACACAGAGGTAAAGGTTATTATCTATCGTATGAAAAAGGGAAGCTGGGTAGGAGTTTATTGAAAGATTACAAGAAGAGATCACTTAAATATAAACAAAGATTGGAAGCAGAGGTGAGTGCTAGGAATGAATTTGATTACGATGAAACTTAGTGCTTTTAAGTAAACAAAGGGAGTAAAAGAATGAAGGATCTAAATACTTTTGCAAATAGGGCATGCATTTTTCTTAGGAGAACAAAAAGTCGTTTAGAATTTCTAAAGAGAAAATATGTCCATATATTAACACAGCACAGCCCAGATATATAGTGGACAAAACGTACAATGAATTTTAAAAACGGATGAAATAAAGAGCATCCATTTGATCTTGATCTTAGAAGCCCTCTGTTCTAAGTGGGGCAAGGGTCAGAGATTGAATTCTTTGATAAGAAAATTTAAGTACGAAGAACACTAATTAGTTTATCCTGAGCAGCATCTGCATAGTACTAAGAGCGTAAATGATGGTTATGGGTTGAGAACTTGTAGAATCTGCTGATGGACAAAGCATGGTAGACAAAAGTGGTTGTGGAACAAAATATGAATATTGTCAACCCTGAAATATTATCAACTGTAAAGGGAAGTCCGAGTAGACTAATAGCAGATGCAGAGGACAGGAGTGCTAATTTTTTTTTTTAATTTTACACAATTAGCTTCCCAAAATACCAATATAAGACATGTTGTTTAGAATGACTAGAGCAACCCGTTAACAGGAATGACAAGGGTTATGACCTCTGGAGTCTGGGAAGAAAAGAAGAGCTAGTTCTTTTTTCTCTATTATTTTGTTTCTTTTTTTCTTTCCTATTTTTTCCCCTCCCTTCCACTCCCCTCCAATGTTGAGTACTTTTTATTTTTTCTTTTTATTTCAGATTAATATGAGGGTAAAAGTGATTAGGTTGCACTGTTTGCATTGTTAAGTAAACTAGTTCTTTTTATAAGTCCTCTGATATTTTTGGCTTTGTTATTGTACTCATTTCCCACAACTACCTCAATAAATGGTCACCTTAAATAGTTATACCTGCAAAGACCATATTTCCAAATAGCTCTGAGGCTGTGGTTGGACGTGAAGTTTGGGGGAATTCCATTCATTTTACTCACAACTGTACAAGTACTGGTTCGATAAGAAGAGTCACTCTTTGAGAATGAGCATTGTGTATTTTTATGTTGTTCTCCTCATATATGATACGAGCACATTCACTTGTTGGAACCCATTTGCCTGCTTATCATAAACAAACGCCACATTTGAGGCTGGAGTTAGGAAGGTAAATTAAGAAAGAACAAGTATGAACATGCTTTTAGCCTTTTTGTTAAAACTCTTCTACAAATCATTGCCTATGATGTAGTTCAACTTAAAGATTTTTGTAATTCATTAATTTAGCATCAGAAAAAGTTTTTTTTTCCTTATTTATACAGTGGCATGCTTCCTTTTTTTTGCGTAATTAAGAAATATATGATTCATTTTATTTCCCTTCCTGTCCTCACGGGTGGAAATTTTCTGCTACACATAGTAGCAAATTATAGAGAAAATAACTGCCTATTATTGGAAAAACATCTAAAAATATCTGCCCCCTTCCAGCAAATGTTTTTGATAATTTTGCCTGCCTTTTATTATTAAATGAATTGACATTTAGACTAATGAACCAAATTTGTTAAAGAAATAGGAAGTTGAACAACAGACTAAATGAAAGGTATCTATAGCAGAAGGAATATAAATGAGGCGCTGATTTAAGAAGAATTGGTGGGACTTTGTGAATGGGATGGAGAAAAAAGACAGAGGAGGGGGAAGCAATTCTGAGGTTGAATGGTTCACATAGTTGAGAGGATGGCAGTCAGTGTATTCATTCACAGACCCAAGAAACAGAAAGAGAAGCATATTTGGAAGAGGCTGTCTCCTCTAGACAGCCACTGAGTGGGTAGAGGCTGGTGGAGTGCCCCCACCAAGTGAGCATTCATTCATTCTTTCATACAATGGGGTAGAGGCCGGTGGAGTGCCCCACCAAGTGAGCATTCATTCATTCTTTTGTACAATGGGGTAGAGGCTGGTGGAGTGCCCCACCAAGTGACCATTCATTCATTCTTTCATATAGTGAATGACTTAGTCCATGCATCCATTCAAAAAATATGCATGCTCCAATCACTTCACTTTTCTTGATAGAGAAGAGAATAAGAAAGACAAGTCTCTCTCCTTCAGTAAGTTTTATTCCAACAGAAGAAAAGAGATAATAATCAACAGACCATGTACTATGATATGAAATAGTAAGATAGGCTTAGAAAAGACTAAAGCACTATTAAAAAACTGGGAAAAAGATAGAGACGGTATTAAAAAAAATAGAGACTTGTTAAAAAAGAAAAGAGAGACGGTATTTTACCTTGTGTTAGCAGTGAAGGGCTTTCTAAATAATTAGAACTTGGTCAGATGTCTGGAATAAGTGAAAGAGAAAACCTGTGAGTATCTAGAGGAAAGAGTCTCTCACCACCCCCATCCTCTCCCCTCCCCTCCCCTTCCCTCCCCTTCCCTCCCTTGCCCTTTTCCCCACATTCTTGTGCTATAGGTGGGTTATAGCCTTCATATGAAAGCTGCAAATTAGCTTCATAGTAGGGCTGAGTACATTGGATACTTTTTCTTCC
>CAUYRH010087473.1:0-13232 GCA_963574655.1 Perodicticus potto
TTGGAAGCACTTGTTTTTCGCTCCTCTGGTTTCCCTCTGCCCCTGAAGGTTGCTCGTTTCTCAGAGTGCCGTTACTAAAGCTGTCATTCTTTTCTGGTCCTTTCTCTCTTTTTCCTCCTTTCTCTCCAGACCTCAGTTACAAAAGACCATAGTGTCCGTTTTAAGAAGATTCACCAGGTTATGGTCTGGGGCTATAGCCAATTTCTGGAGTTTTCTTTGGATGTCTGGGGCCGCTTGAGGGATAAATTTGTCTTTTTAAAAAAGTCTGGCCCACTATGCAGTCAGGTGTCAATTGGGTGTGTTTTCTCATTGCCTCCCTAAGCCTCTCTCTCTCTCTTTTTTTTTTAATTATTAAATCATAGCTGCGTACACTAGTGCAGTCGAGGGATACAATATGCACCAAGGGCCATTTTTATAAGCAAGCCTTTCAAAACATACACATAACAGTCTTAGGCCTGCTATATTAGCTCTTTTCTGCACAACCAAGGACAGCAATGTGAGGCAACAGATGGAAAGAGCCTCTGAGGAGTGCAGCCCAACAAATAGTGGTAAGACAGTGATGAAGAGGAAGGAGGACTATGTTCAGCAAGGACTTCAGATCCCTCCATTACATCCACCAGTCCAACTATATTAATCATTCCTTTTCATTTTCTGTGCTTCTCATGCTTCAACAGCTGGAGGGTCTGCCCTTCCAGGCTAGCTAATTCCTAAAAATAGTGAAAGACTCACTGTGAGTGCACTTTGCACATGCAAACCAACCAATCCAGCACCTGTTTCCACAATCACCTTCTTCACTGGACTCTTACATTCTGTGCCACTATTCCTCTGCCTCGTCAACCCAAGGTCAGGTGTTAGACAACAAGGGCAACACCGACACTCTGGAGTCTGCTGAAGTTGTTCAAACTAGCCAACCCCAAACCATCTTGTCTTGCTTTTCCCACAGAAATCCTGATAAGGATTCTTGCCATGTCTCCCCCTCACTCTGTCTCCTGATCAACCCTGGGGCTTTCTGGGTGGCCACATGTGGGCCCCTTCCTCTTGGGAACTGTGGGTAACAATCCGTCTTTCCAATGGCAGTTATCTCCTGATCTATTGGCCTTACCATATTTGAATAATACTTTGAATAATAATAAAATCTACATTTACAAACACCAACCTTTAATCCCTACTACTTTCCTGGTGATAGTAAAATGGCTAAGTGGCAAAAAGATGTTTCCAAGGAGTGGGAGATAAGTTATCATGGAGGAAAGAGGAGGAAACATGTGAGCCAACTGTGTGTACAAGTCACTCATCCTGTGGGAAATTACTGAGTACCCACAGTACATATCCTGTGGTGCATGGAGACACATGGTCCTTAAGTATGGGTCAACCAAAGGTCATAGGCACTGTTTTCTTCTCAGGATACCCAGCACCATGCTATTTTTGTTCTCAACGTCCTCCACTATTCCCACCTGAAATAACTTCCCCATTTGACCAAGTTGTCTTCCTTCTAGGGCACCACTTCTTTTTGTTTTGTTTTGTTTTTTTTAGAGAGGGAATCTTGCTCTGTCACCTAGGGTGTAGTGCAGTGGTAAAATCATAGCTCACTGCAGCCTCAAACTCCTGGGCTTAAGTGTCCTTCCTGTCTCAGCTTCCTGTCCAAATAGCTGGGGCTCCAGGTGTGCACCACCATAACCATCTCATTTTTGTATTTTTTGTAGAAATGGAATCTCACTAAGTTACCCAGTCTAATCGCAAACTCCTGGCCTCAAGTAGTCCTCCTACATTAGTCTCCCCAAATACTAGGATTATAGGCATGAGCCACAATGCCTAGCCCAGGGCACCACCTTACTAAAGAATTGCTAACCATATTAACCTGCATTTTCTCTGAACTTCTCTCTGCCATTACATTGTTGCAAATAAAATGGTTCTCTGTTCTACTTCTACTTTTCCTTTTTTAAAAAACATGTATTAAACATGTCTTCTCAACCAAATCATAGACTTTGTAAGTGAACATATTTTACCTCTTTTGTGTTTCCCAAAGTATGGCATGGTGTTTTTCTTACTGTAGTTTCCACAATAACAGTTAATTTATAAAAGAGTAATCATGATCTGTTTCCCTGTATAGTCAGGAAAGCCTCCTAAAATATTAAAATATACACAGCAGTTCAATGTCATTGAAAGTACTGTAAGGAACTTGGAGTCTAAAGGTGTGAACTTGAAGAGAAACTTCAGGAAGTCTCAGCTTCAGTCCCCCATTACTCACTGAAGGGACTGTGCAGCCCCTAGATCTCTACCTCTGGATCTCTCTCCCTCTCCTGTCCTCCACGTCCAACTTGAGGTCTCCTGTCCTTCATTAAACTTCATTCTTTAATTTGTCCTGGGGGGAAAAAGGCCATATCCCAAGGAGGCATTATCCTTTATGTAGTTCTAAGTTCTTCTGGGTGGTCATTTTAGGCGTTTAGCCAAATCCAAGGCCGCCAAAATGTACTGATGTCCAAGTCCTGGAAATTTCCTCACTCTTGGGTGTCAGGGTAGTTGGGCACCCTGGCCAAGTCTGAGGCAGAGCAAGCCTGGAGCTTATTTGGAAGAGATTATGAGGAAATGAGAAGAATTTGCCTTTTGCTCCTGAGAAGCAAGAAGCATAGAGTGGAGAAATGGAAAGGAAGTGTGCCAGGGGCCCAAGCTGCTAAAGCAGCCAATGACTCTGCAGAAGAGGGATGTTACTCCTCTATTTTAAATGGTTGGTGATAATGCAATGTACTCTTTGGTCTCTGCTCTGCACTTTCTAAGTCACGCCCTCAAATATTCTCCCCAGTTTGGAGACATTTTGAATCCAAGAGACCTGGCTCTAGATAGACTAAATGTCATCAAGAACTTATTTGGACTTCCTCTCCAAAAACCTGGTTTTCCTCTGTCTTTATTTTTCTCCTTGTCTCTCCTAGTTTCCTCTGAGTTCTCCTTCCCTCTGGCTCAACCCCTTTGCATTCACAGTGCAAACTATCACATTGTCTGTTCCAAGCACCTCTGGAGAGTCACTCCCAAAGGTTTTCCAACCGCACTGGATTCCAGGCAGGAATTGTCCAGACAACCTGCAGACTGCAGTGTGCTCATTTCAGACTACTAGATCCATAGTGAGGATGCAACACTGTTATCTAACTGACCTCACACCAACACTATAAAGCAGATGAAGAAATTGAGGCTTGGAGAGGTCATTTGTTTTAGACCGTCACTATAAAACAGCCAAGCCAAAGTAAGAAATCTAATTTATCCAAGTGGTACTTTGTTCATTTCCATCGCTGTATAATATTCTATGGTATGAATATACTGCAAAGTATGTATCCATTCTATCGTTGATGGACGGACATTTGGGTTGTTTCTGGGAGCTGGATGACATGCTAAAATAGTGCTAGGGGGCACTGGTATAGATGTTTGTTAAGGTGTATGTACCTAACAATGTCATTGCTGAGTGGCAGGATGTGCATACCTTTAACTTTACTGAATAATGCCAAACTTTTCCCAAAGAATTTGTACTATTGTACATTTCACTGGGAGTTTCCATTGCTCTTTTTTCTTTTTCATACTTTTTAATTTCTGTCAACTCTGTGGGCATATAGTAGTATTTCATGGTGGTTTAAATTTGCACTCCCCTACACCTAATGAGGCTGAGCCCCACTTCCTTTGTTTATTGACTCCTCTTTAGTGAGGAGTATACTTAAGCCTTTTGCTAGCACCTTGCTTTGAAACTCTTTGCCTTCCCTGGACCACATCATACTCGGTTTTTCAACAATAGGTAGTGAATAATAAGTATTCAATAATGTTCAATAACCTCTTGTTACGTTACATTGAATTAAATAAGAGTTCTTACTCATTTTATAGTTCTCCACAGTGGTGAGCAAACTTAGTCTTTTTGGCTTTTTAGTTCAAACATACTATAAGCACCTTGGCTATTTCAATCAACTTGATTAAACAACCAGAAAAGAAACAGAACATGAACATGAACGTTATACTTCCTGTGTAGTACATATTCAGTATTGAGTTGCTATCCAATAAATGTTTCTCTAGGGCAGGAGGAGGCAGGGCCCCAAATCTTTCAGGAGCTGAAAATTTGAGACTGAAAAAGCACACTCGTAGTCGTGTATATATGCTACTCAGAGCAGGCACACAACCAGCAAACACTTCCAAGAGAAGCAATTTTCAGCTCCCATCTAGGTTCATTCTTCACCTTGAACATGGGACCTAAAAGTGAGTCTTCCCTGAGAACAGCAGTGGAATAGGCCAGACAAGAACCTGGCATGGATGAACCTGTCAAGGCCCTTCTTGGTTTGCCTTCTTCTGTCTCCATCTCTCACTGTGTCTATGAGGATGTTTTTGGCTACCCATCCAGAAGTGGCTTAAATAAAGAGAAATGCAAGGACACCACACAGTTGGCTCATTCAGTGGCTTAACTCTCTGAAATTTTCCTTAATTTTCCCTTTAGGTCCTAGGATGGGTGCATTGGCCTCAAGCTTCACATCCTGACAAAACCACCTGCAAAATCTGTCAGGTCCTTTTCTCCTGTCTCTTTATATCATGGAGGGTGATCTTTCCATGAAGATTTAGTATGCTTCCTCTGGACTCACATGGGCTGGAATCACATGGAATCACATGTTACCCAGATGGGCAATTGACATTTATTACCTGGGCCTGGGGAGGGCTTGTCCTCCCTGGGCACTTGGGGAGAGGAATACTTGGATCAGAATGGGACTTATATTCCAAAAAAAGGAGGAAGAGGGGATTACTGCAGGTGGTTTCTCGTGGTGCCTGCCTCACCCAGGACTGGTTCCAAGCACGCAGTTGCTCTGTCCTGGTCCTGGTCCTTCTCAACATGGATTAATGCTCTGCTGCCGCCACCTTAAATTTCTTAATAGGTTTTGAACAAGGAGCCCTGCTTTTTCACTTTACCCTTTCACTGTCAAATTATTCAGTAAGTCTAGGCTACCCTGCCATGACCCTCACTCCACACTTGGCCGTGCTGCATTTCCCCATACTCCTCAACATGCCGTAGCAAACACACTCTTCCCTCTGCCTAAATCAGCACTGGTGGTGTGACGCTGAAAATCCGCAGCCACTAGTCATCGAACACTTGAGATGTAGTTAGTCCATACTGAGATGCAGTCTAAGTAGAAACTCCACATCAGATTTTGAAGACTTAGTGCAAAACAAAGAAAAATAGCTCATCATAATTTTATGATGACATGTTGTCATGATAGTATCTTGGATATACAATAGTACCTCTGTAAATTGACCACCCAAGGGGCTGCAACAAACTGGTCAACATACCGAGGTGGTCAACGTAAGGAACTAGGCCTACTGTACTGATACGTACACGTGGTGCCTGTCCAGTCTATGAAAATCAGGTCAACTCAAGGAGGTGGTCAATGTGGGGAGGTGGTCAACTATGGAGATTCCACTATATCTGGTTAAATAAAATATACGATATGAAATGAATTTCACTTTTTCTTTTTACTTTACAACATTTTAAGTGATATATATATTCCCCTATATTTTATTGGCAGCACTGGCCTAGCACAATCTTTACTGCCTCCTACTCTCCCTACCTTTCCTCATGCTTTAGATTTTAGTTTCTCTTTATGAATAACTAGGAACCTCTTTGAGCTCCCTGGCACCCTGCACCCTTGCTGTTGAGATGATCTGTTCATATCCCCTAGAAAACTGTGAGCTCAATGACCATCTCTTTCTATGGCCCCAGTAGCACCTAGTCCAAGGCCTAGCACACAGTGGGTCTCAAATACTGCTTCAGAAAAATTGCTTGCAGGAATCTCCATGTTCGTGACTTTGCTTTCTTATTCCCTTCTCTTGCATCCAACTCAGTGAAGAAATTGAAGATAATTTCAAGACAAGAGGTAACGAGACTCTCTTATTGTAGTGACTCTGTACCTTAGACCCACATGGGAAACACTTGGGGAGCTGTAAAAATCCTGATGCCCAGGGGCTACCCCCAGATTTGGTTTTAGTCACTCTTGGGTGGAGCAAAGGGAATTTGAAAAGCTCCCCAGCCAGGCCTGATATGTGGTGAAGCCTGAAAACCACTTAGTGTCCACCCAGGAACTGTGGGCACCACACCACCAAGTTGTATAGCCATTGTTGTCTGTCCTCACATCACTGAAAGTAGGAAGGAGGCAACACAGAAGTAAAGCCACCTCTCAAAGGACACATCGGTCGGGGACAAACCCTCCTCACCATCAAAGGAGCTAAAGGACCCCTTGCTGTATTTGGTCTCTCCCAACAACCTACTCCCATCACGTATTAAAAACTCCACTAGGTCCTCATTTTATTTCACAGATGCCACCAAGCAGCCATGAGCCGGTAATGATGTCTGGTCAGATGCAAACAATTAGGTTTGGGAGAAAAGAATCCACATTCTATTACCAATCCCCTTAACAGCTCACTCCCTGGTCTAATTGCCTTCTGAGTTCCCCAGACATCTGTGACTAGTAAGGCTAACACCCGAAGAGCCAAAACTTGAACCTAGAAGAAAAATAGTTTGAAGTAGATTCAAGTGCTCAGTCTGTATCAGGGTCCAACATGAGAACTCTGCCGGACAGCAAAAGACATCGCTCACGTCACTGAAGCACCTTCCCTCTCCACATCCCACCTCCCCCGTAACAGACTCTATCCAAAAATCTCAAGGCAACTGCAGCCTGATTTTTGATGGATTGGTTACTGTGTTTTATTCGACAATGTATATCACTCTGCCAATATAAATTTGCAAGATGGTAAAAATACAGCCCCCTGAAAAGATTACATGAAAAGGGAAAAAAATCATTAGGCAATTAAGAATGGCAATAATTCACCCATATCTATGCTTTGGGAAGAAATATTGCCCTGGGGAATTAGATCTGCTTATCACTTTGTCATCTGTCTGGGGTATGAGTGAGCGGAGCTTTCACGTGCATTGCTGATGATTTCCCGCAGTATTTCTAAGTGTGATCAGAGCGAATGCCAGGCTTTTAATAGAACTCTATGTCTCTTGGGGTAGCCGTAATTTGTACATATAAAGCTAAGCTACTAAATTAACTAAACGTGTATTCCTTAAGCACTTTCATATAACTCCCTTTCAGAGGAATTGTCTTCTGGCAATAATAGAATTTGGGGGCAAGATGAGAACTTAGAGGTCATTGGCCACCTCCATCATTTTATGAATGAAGATATTTGAGGCACAGAGAGAGAAAGTAATTTTTGTAAGGTCACACAGTGCATAGAGACAAAGATACACTACAGTCCCAGGTTTCCCAACTTATAGTCTAGCAGGACTCCGTACTCCATTATTCTGCCTACTCTTTGAACAACTAATTCTTCATCAAGGAGCTGAAGCTGTGACCTAGTCCCTTAGAAATCCCCCTGCCCCAGGCTGCAGTGCATGCTTCTCTTATGTTCTCTCATCTCCCCCTTTACCTGCCTCACCACTACATGCCCACACTACTATGTCATTAGTGACAGTCATTTTCTGTTGTGTGACCCATTGGAAGGTCCTAGAGATCAGATCAAGGATGTCTTATGTCCACTTACATGTCCTCAGTACCTAGTACATATGAGGTGTTCTATTAGTGGAATTTGAATAAATAAATAAGATGTGGTTGTTCTCGCCATTAGGAGGAAGAGAATTATTCTTTGTTCACTCCTTGTGATTTGAGATGACAACCAACTTCCCTTATCCCTTAGAGGAACCCAGAGAGAAGGTTCTTCACCATCTGATGGTATAAGAAATTCCTTATCTATAATCCTGCTCTTCCCACTCACCCACTCTACCTCTAGCCTGCCCCCCTTCTTCCCTATAAGTTTCCACAGTCTGATCAGCCAAGGCACCTCTATGTTCATGAACACACCTAGTTCATTCTCACTTTCTACAGTGGGTTCTTGTTGAGCCCCATACCTGAAACCCCTCCTTCTCCTTTCCCTATCCCACATATTTCATGGAGCTGCCCCTGGTTAGCCTTAGGATGCCCTGATTATTACATTGATTCTTCATCTATAGCACTTGGTCTGCTTCACCCTTTCTAGAAACATATATTACTTACCATTACATAATGTTAACTAATGTTGTGTGAAAATATTGATACTCTAACAAGACTGAACACTTTTAGAAGGCACTACTTCTTGTATATCTGTCACAAAACATTTTCAGTATGTGATCAGATGCAATGTTAAAATGCTCATTGAATGAATGATCGGGATTTAGAAAGCATCTCCCACTCAAGATGCTCTTCTTTAAAGAGCTGGTCATGGTTCAATAATGTACAGTACCGTAAACCTCACTGGACAGCTCAGAGACAGGGAAGGAAGGGTAAAGGGGTAAAGGGAACACGTGGCAGGGATCCTTGCTCAGTTAGTTAGGGTTGGGATCAGCTGCACTTAACAGAAACCCGATAAGAGCACTGCGGCACACTGCACATTGTTACTCACAAAAATGGTCACAGCCATTATCTGGTTCCATGTGTTTCTATCCCATAAGAAAAGGAGTATACCTCCCCACCTTCTTGCAATCAGACTCATGATCTCTGTGGCTGCCTAAAGGAACGGAATGCAATTAGAGGCAACATTGCATGCTGTCCAAGGGTAGGTCATGAATGATAACTTGGCTTCTACTGGATCTCTGTCTCTCAGGATGTTTGACATTGGAACCCAACCACCATGTTGTGAGGAAGCCAATGACACAAGGAGGAGCCACGCACAGGAATTCTAGCTGAAGACCCACCATAGACATCAGTCACCAGTCAGCATCAACCACCAGAGATCTGAATGAGCAAATTTGCAGATAACTCCAAGCTTCTATCCTTCTAGCGGCCCCACTGACCCCAAGTAAAGCAGATAGGTTGACCCTGACTGCAGGTGATACAGGACATGTGGAGCCCCAGCCAACTCAGATGAGCTGAGCTGGAGGACCTGCTGCCTCTGCCCTAGTGGGGTTGGTGGGGCGGGGCAGCCAGCGGAACCAGCGGGAGGGTGGGCAGGGGGGCCTTGGGAGGCTCTAGTAGCTGGAGGGGCCAGACAACTGTGGGGAGACATTGGTGCCTCAGTGTCTCCTTCCCCTTGCACTTCTGGTACAAGGGGAAGACCCACCTTTTCTAGGGCTGGTCAATTTCATGTAAGTTTCCAAGGCCTAAGAGTTCCAGCCCCCTGCTACTAAATGGAAGGCTGGCTGTAACTTTAGAAGACCTACTCTAAAAGTAAACATTGAGTTCCCAGCAAACCACCCCCTATGACTATATATGCCACTGAGCAGAGAGCGTGGAGACAGACTTCAGAAAGGGAGCAAGAGAGCTTGTTCCCCCACCTGGGTTCCCTCTGCCAGGAGCTTTGGTATTTGTATTCTTTGTTTCTGTGAATAAATCCTGTCTTACCACTAGTCCGTGAATTCATTCTTCCAATTGCTGAGACCAAGAACCTAAAACTCTGGTATCACAGGTTCACCAGCAAAATAACTGTTACTGTTGTTTTTGAGACTAAGGCTCACTCTGTCACCTAGACCAGAATGCCATGGCATGATAGCTCACAACAATCTCATACTCCTGGGCTCAAGTGATCTTGCCTCAGCCTCCCGGGTAACTGGGACTACAGGCATCCACCATGACACTGGCTAATTTTTTAATTTTTAACAGAGATGGAGTCTTGTGCTTGCTCAGACTTGTCTCCACCTCCTAAGCTCAAGCAATCCATCCACCTTGGCCTCCAGAGTGCTAGGATTACAGGCATGAGCCACCATGCCAAGCTAAGCTGCTGCTGTTGTTTTTTAATCTATGAATTTGTGGGGTGATTTGCTATAAACAACCCAAATGAGTGCTTAACCGAATAAGGCATTACTTGTTCTGGTGTAACAGAGACCAGGGGCAGTTTGCCCAGGTCCGGTGCTCAAGGAACTGTCTTCTTCTCCCTTCCTAGATCACCGTCTTTAGCATGTGACCTTGGTTCCTAAGAGTGCAAGTTAATAGTTTCACCTATGGGCCTCAGATCCAAGTTCCAGAACAAAAGAAGGGAAGAGGAAACTGGGTAAAAAACAAAAGTGCAGTGTCCTGTGCCAGCTGAGTCTGCCATCTTTTATGAGCTTCTCTAAAACCACACCAGAAACTTCCAGTATCAGTCTGTCTTTTTAGCTGTAACTATGTCATATGGCTCCTTCTCATTGCTAAGAGTCGAGGAAAGCTGCTATGTGTGTGTATGTGTGTGCATGCGCACCCATGTATACGTGTACTGCTGGGGATAACGGCTACCTTAATGATTCTATTCAAATTACATGAGACATGAGCACAGTGCCTGGCACAAAATAAGAACTCAATATAGTCACATGCTAGTCATTTGTTGTTATTATTCTTCTGCAATTACTTCATTGCATTACTTTGTGTGGACTCTAACACACATTAAGCCATAACTCATAATAGCACCATTCCTTCCAGGTACATCTCTAGTCTTGGCAGGTTAAAATATCATAGATTATTCCCAGTTTTAAACCAAGAGTTCATGATGTCAGATACATTCTCTAATAACTTTTTCTTAATTATTTTATTCTGAATAAGCAACAAAACTTACATCTTAGTATTTCTTTCTTTCTTTCTTTTTTTTTTTTTTGAGACAGAGTCTTAATTTTGCTGTCCTCCCCATTTCGGCTTTTCCCACAACTCTTCTCTGGTCAAAGCCCTTCACCCAAGTGAAATGCTGTTGATCTCATCACAGCCCAGAACACATTCTCAGTCCTGCATGGTTCTCTGGGGGCTCAAGCTGGGGCCCTGCTACAAACCAACCCTACCTCAAGGTAAGTGGACCTTCCATATGTATTATAATGCTTAATTTTATGTGGCAACTAGGCTGGGCCTCAGTGCCCAGATATTTGGTCAAACGTCATTCCGGGGGTTTTTGAATGGGACTTAAATTGGTGAACTTTAAGGAGAGTAGATTTGCCCTCTACATTGTGTGTGAGCTTCAGCCTATCCACTGAAGGACAAAATAGGACAAAGACTTACTTCTGAGCAAGAAGGAATTCTCCCAGCAGACTGCCTTTGGACTTGGACTGCTACTCTTCCCTGAGTCACTAACCTACCCTGCACATTTTGGGTTTACTGAGCCTTCCCTATCTTACACATATATACATTGAAGGGTGGGCTAGGTGCTGGCATCCATGCATAGCTTCCCAAAGGGAGTACTTTGAAGGTGATCATGGTGATATTCAGCAATGAGGTATGTACTCAGCAGTGAAGTATGTTGCATTTGTTCTAGGATGAGTTCATAAACTTAATTATCCAACCTCATGTGTGTGTGCATCTCCTGTTGTTTCTGTTTCTCTGAAGAATTCTAACATGACTATCAAGACCCTTTAAGATGTGGAGACTTTACCTCTTTTGTGTTTACATGGATGGAGTTGGAACATATTCTTCTTAGCAAAGTATCTCAAGAATGGAAGAAAAAGTATCCAATGTACTCAGCCCTAATATAGAGCTAATTTATAGCTTTCATATGAAGGCAGTATATTAATTTTTAACAAAAAATTACATGAAGTAAAATTTATAAGAATTCTATCCTTGTGCAAAAATCTGCAGCAACACTAAACACAGTAAAAATGTCTGTGGGAATGCATTCCAATTAACCACCCAGAGAAAATATCCCACATCACAAAATCCCAAAGCTGCAGATACTGGCATGGTTGTGGAGAGAAGGGAACACTTTTACAATGTTGTTGAGATTTCAAACTAATACAGCCTTTTTGGAAAGAAGAATGGAGAATCCTTAAAGAACTCAAAATAGATGTTGCATTTGATCCCACAATCCCATTACTAGGTATCTACCCAAAAGAAAAGAAAACAAAACATTTTATCATAAGGATATTTGCACTAGATTGTTTATCAACAGCTCAATTTAAATCACCAAGATGTGGAATTAACCCAAGTATCTGTATTCATCAACCCATGAAGTATTAATAAATTGTGTTATATGAATACTAGGGAATACTATTCATCATAAAAACATGGAGACTTTACATTTTTTACAGTAACTTGGATAGAGTTGGAGAACATTCTGTTTAGCAAAGTATCACAAAAATAGAAAAACTACTATCCAATGTACTCAATACTAATATGAAGCCAGTAGATGAACTAATACATGACCTTCATGTGGATTTTGATGACTACTTTTTTAAAATTTAATTTTTGTTAAATCATAACTGTATACATTTATGGGGTACAATGTGATGGTTTGATATAAAATATGGAATACTTAAATGAAATGGATTAACATAACCATCACCTCACTTTCTTATTTTTTATGGTAAGACATTTATAATGTACTTTTAGTTGTTTTGAAATGTACCCTTGAATTGTGTACATTAGGTGAGATCTGACCAAATACCTTCCCTCCACTCACCTTCCCCCCTCCTCTTCCTGTTTTCCCTTCCTTCATTCTAGACTAGATTTGTGTTTTATCATTTGTATGAAAGTGTAAGTGATTATATATTGGTTTCATAATAGTATTGAGCACAATGGATAATTTCCTTCCATTCTTGAGATACTTTACTAAGAAGAATATGTTCCAACTCCGACCAGGTAAACATAAAAGATGTAAAGTCTCCATTTTTTAATGGCTGTACAGTATTCCATAGTATACATATACCACAATTTGTTAATCCATTCATGGGTTGATGGGCATTTGGGCTGCTTCCATGACTTGGCAATTATGAATTGGGCTGCAATAAACATTCTTGTGCAAATGTCTTTTTCGTAAAATTATGTTTGTCCATCTAGGTAGATACCTAGTAATGGAACTGCAGGATGAAATGGTAGGTCAACTTTTACTTCCTTGAGAGTTCTCTATACTTCTTTACAAAAAGGCTGTATTAGTTTGCAATTCCACTAGCAGTGTAGAAGTGTTCCCTTCTCTCCAAATCCACACCACCATCTGCAATTTTGGGATTTTGTGATGTGGGCTAATCTTACTGGAATTAGGGGGTATCTCAAAGTGGTTATTTTTTTTTTTTTTTTTGAGACAGAGCCTCAAGCTATCACCCTAGATAGAGTGCTGTGGCATCACAGCTCACAGCAACCTCCAATTCCTGGGCTCAAGCGAGGCTCCTGCCTCTGCCTCCCAAGTAGCTGGGACTACAGGCGCCTGCCACAATGCCCAGCTATTTTTTGGTTGCAGCCGTCATTGTTGTTTGGCGGGCCTGGGCTGGATTCGAACCCGCCAGCTCAGGTGTACATGGCTGGCGC
>CAUYRH010087476.1:0-31666 GCA_963574655.1 Perodicticus potto
TTAGACAAAATGAGTATGCACCAAGGGTACAAGTGAAAATTTCTAAAGGTAGAATATAAATGTCTTCATATAGTGATTAAAAGGCCATGTAGGCTATGTTAAATAGTTCAATGAAAATATTTCAGATTGTATATAAAGTCAGCTCATTGTGCCCCATGATTGCACCAATGTACACAACTATGATTTAATAAAAATTAAAAAAAAAATGAGTATGCACCAAGAAAACCCACAACCAGAGATCATCTCCGAATCTAAACAGAACTCATGCTCATAAAATGAAAGATTAACAATGGGCAATCTAAAAGGACTTTTAAAATTAGTGCGATAGAATTATACAAGACTATAGAGCAATAAGTTATGCCTATAGTAACAACACATATATATATACAAATGTGTGTGTGTGTGTGTGTGTGTGTATAATTTGATACTTTTTAAAGGACTGAATAGAAATTCTAGAAAGAAAATATAGTCACTAATATAAAATTTTTAAAAAAGGTCATAGTATCATTTCCATAGATGCTAAAGAGAAATTGAAAATCTGTTCTAGATAAAAATTACAGTAATCTAGTAATGGACGGTTTCTTTACAAATATGTAAGTGTATATAAACACACCCCTATAAACGCATCCACAATTTAGCCAAAAGCAAATTGCATACTTAAAAATGAATCATGTCATTTCCAATGCTGGGAGAAAGAAAGTAATGATAAGGCCCACTGTGAGCAGTGATTAATTCTATCTTAACATTCACATTTAACCTATTAACATTTCTGAAAGAGGAATATGCCTTGAAATCCATGATGTTTTAGGAATATGTCAATTTTTCTGTGTTTTCTTTCCCTATGTTACTAGTAGATACATTCGTGGGATCATTTAAGATAATAGTGTTTCTTACTTCAAGAAATCTTGTGTTTTTCATTATTTGTATATTGCTAGCCAATTAAATTTGACATAAAAAATTAATGAGCTTAAAATTATTACACTGAACTCTAAGAAAAAACAGCAAGTAACAGAAAATTCATATTGAATTATAAAATACAAATTTGATATAGTGTTATCAGTTTTCATGTCCTATTATATTTTATAGTTTATCATTTATGAGTCTATTATTTATGTATTATTTCATGTTTCTTTATTGTATTGTATATTGTCATTATTCTTTGCACGTTCAATACCTACATAATAAAAAATAAAGCAGCATTTAAACATCATTTTTTTGTTTTGTTTTGTTTTTTGCAGTTTTTGGCCGGGGCTAGGTTTGAACCCGCCACCTCCAGCTTATGGGGCCAGTGCCCTACCCCTTGGTGCCACAGGGACTTCCCTAAACATCATTTTGAAAACAAATGGAGAAGTGTATTCAGCTGGTATGTGATTCAGGTACACCAAGGTTTAAACCCTGCCTCTTCTACGTGTGAAGTCTTTGGTAGGTTTATTCGACGTTGTCTTAATACAGCAGTCAACACTTCAGAAATATTATTTAAGTTCATTAGATTTTATAAAATCTTATCAATGCACTCCTCATTGAATAGTAGCATTAATGGGACATGGTAAAACTTCTCTAATTTGAATGAAGCAACATGTTTTGAAGGAAAAAATGTTAACTATTTGTTGAGATCACCTAAATCTGTCTTGGGTTTCATGCAGGTCCTCAGAGAGGTAAGCAACTATACTGGGCCGTTTGTGCTTTGGGAGAATGTTGTGAATGGAAATGTACTTTGGCATTTGGCTTTTTGTTTTTGTTACATTGAACGAACATTATAATAAACGATGCGAGGAAATTCCTTACTGTATTTATTGTTTGGTGCCTTGTTCAAACTCTTCTCTCTGACACCATACCAGTGACAGCCCACCTTCTCCCAAAGTATCAGTTGAGTAATTGCATCCGGGGTAGGTTCGAATTCTATCATTAACTAGTTTCTCTTTTTATTGTCTAGTAGCATGATCAAGGACAGAATTTTGTGGTTTCCTCTAGGAACAGCAAAGCCAATTTTGTACATAAACCTGAAGTTTCATTTATTCAATCTCTCTGACGTTGTTTTCCCTTTGCCTGGATTTTCTTACTCCCTTTTCATCTTCTCTGGCAGATTTTTTTTACTCCTGTTTTAAACTCACCTAGAATCAATTTTTTTTTTATTTTACCTAGAATCAATTTTTAAACACAGAAAGGGCATAAATAAATACACGAGGGTATCAATAAATAAAACCGTCTTTCTCAGCCTCAGTTTCTTCATGAGACACTCCTGCTCTTCAGCTCGTGACAGTCTCCGCAGCCTCAGCACTTCTCTACTTCTTGAGGCCTTTCTGGATCACCTTTAAAAGGGGCACCTGCCCTTGTATCCTCTATCCAGCTTTTCCCTTTTATTTTTCTTGATGAAACTCACCACCAAATTACTTGCTAAATCCAAGTCTTACTTATTATTTCTAGTTATTTCTCTTTTAATCACGTCCCTTTATGAGATAATGCCATGTTGACTGCTTTTATCCCCAGAGTGGCTGATGCAAACAGGTGCTTAAAATTTAACGAATATCTGCTTCAAAGATGTCCCAAAGATAGTAATCGTATGACCTATTTTGAAATGACTGTGACATCCGGTCAGTAGACTGACTTTCCTATTGTGCCCCTTCTGTTCACTTCTGGAGAAGGAACAGTTTGGGAGACTCTGGCTGTTACCTACCTTGATTGGCATGAAACTTTATCTTGTTCCAATCCCAAATGACACAGTTGGAGGACAGTTTCTACTGAAGATTCAAAGGCATATGTTTTAGAATAATAATGAAAGATAAGCATATTTATTATGAGCCTTAGCGCGGCAGGCAACAAGTCCCTTTGGCTTACCTTTTCATACCTACTTCATAACAGAGAGTAGCACAAAGCCAGTGAACAATACCTATAATGATCAGATAATGATGATTAACAGTAATAACTATAATAGCTGTTTCTTAATAGATTATTATGATATTACCTTGGAAAACACTTTAGCTAATATCTATTTTAATTTCTAATATAATAATGTGGGTTGAATAATGTTATCAGACCCCTCCTTGAGACCTCTATTTTATATCTGAGAAGACTAATGTTGGGAGAAATTAAGTAATAATTTTCAAAAACTTATACAAGTAATAAACACAGATGTGGGACTTGAATCCAAAGGTTTTTGTCTCAAGGACCATTTTTTTTTAAATTTCAGCAGTGTTACTTTGGACAAAAGCTCAATTTCTTTTTATTCCAGTTTTATTTCTTTTCTGTGTCATCATATTTGGCCACATCCTTCAGTAAAAGTTTTAACAGGTAAAAATGTAAATAGCCCTATTTGAGGACATAGAGGCCAGGTTCTAAGCTGTAAGATTTTCTTTTCCAAGAAAAAAAAATGCTTGCTATAAAAAAGACTTTTGAGCCCCTGAGATTGTCTGATAAGCCACATGTAATGCCTGAGCTAATCTTTCCTGAAAGCTCTTTGGGCAAATTGCTGTTAACACTCAGGTCTGACAGTTTAATGCTATTACACTACAAAATATATGTTCTTTCCCAAAATAAACATGTTTTATAATAGCAATACAGTTGTCGTCAAGGGGCAAGGTTATCGGGAGATAATTAGACCCCAGAGAGATTACAGGCTCTTAGATCATGAGAGCGATATTACCAGCCTGCCTTATTAAATAATTGTAAGAAAGTCAAAGTCAACTATAAATACACACATTTCCTTGTAATTACTTTAAAAAGTACAAACTCAGGTTGCATGCCAATGTGCTGAGATGATAAGCCCCCTCTCTCCATTACCTTAAAATGTCTAAAAATAACGTGGAAAATCAACTTTGAAACTGAATTTTAAATAAGAATAAGAAAGGAAAGACATCTCTTTTTTTTCCTTGCTAATATTTTTAAGTTAGCTGTTTTCAGGACTGGTGAAAGAATGGCTGCACTCAGTACTTTCTTTTCCTAGCTGAAATAGTCAAATGTTAACCAAGATGTTCTCCCTCTTTTTTTTCTCCCTTTATTAAACAGAATTGTAGCTGATAGGTTCAATGGAAATTAATTACTCTCATCCATGTCATTTCATTGACAGAATGGGATTTTGACCAAGTTATACTCATTAAAGATAAGTGTTTATCCCTGTTGAGCATTTAGCTCTTTTTTCTTTTACAATTAAAGTAGTGGAGTCATATAAATAAATTGGAATCATTTAGAATCAGCTAAATAAATAGTAGTAATTTTATAACAATGCTACACAGCTATGAAAAAAATGAATAAAGAAATTCATAATGTGTAGATATGGATGGGTCTCCATAATAGATTAAGTAAAAAGCCTCTAGGCTCAATACAATGTATATAGCCACTGTTTTTTTGTGGGAGTTCTAGAAAAATATACATGTATGTAAATTATCTCTGGAAAAATATACATGTAACAAAAGGAACTGATAACAGTGACTGTCTCGTGGGAAGAAGGTACCTCACTATATGCCTTTCAGACTTTGGGGATTTTTTTTTATTTTTTTGAGACAGAGTCTCACTTTGTCCCCCTCCATAGAGTGCCGTGGCATCACAGCTCACAGCAACCTCCAGCCCTTGGGCTTAGGCGATTCTCTTGCCTCAGCCTCCCAAGTAGGTGGGACTACAGGCACCCGCCACAAAGTCTGGCTATTTTTTTGTTGCAGTTTAGCCAGGGCTTTTTTTTTTTTCTATATTAATGAATGCATACCGTGTTCAAAATACTAAACATTACTGAAAAAAAACCAATAATTTAGTCTGGTTATAAATTCACTCATGTTGAACTAGGAAAAAATTCACATCCTTGTGTGGCTGACTGAATGGCTGTGATGAATCACAATAGCAAATGGCACTACTACTGCCCAACTGGATTTATTAATAGTTTCGGGAGGCAGGTCTTTTTCACTCATTTATTAGTTCATTCAGTGATCAATTATTAGATTATTACAATATGTAGGGTTTTGTCCTAACTCTGCAAATACAGCAGTATATAAAATAAACAAGTTTCTCATTCATCCGGAGCATAAATTCTAGTGTAAAAATAAAGTAGATTAATCATAAAGATGCAAAAGTCATGAGAAGAAAACAAAACAGTGATTAGTGAACAGTGTTAAAAGCTATTTTCAGTGTTACCATGTATTCAATAGTAGTGGAGAGAATGGAGACTCTCAGATTTGACATTTTATTTTTTCGGCACCCCTTTTACAGGGGAAGAAACAAGGAAAGCCATTGGAAATGACACATCATTGAGTAAAATGTGAAGAATTGTTATCACGTAACAGCATATTCTTTCCAGAAGAATTGCTATGAAAAAATAGGTTTAGCTGCTTTTGGAGAAAACAATATTGAAGGCAAAGTTTGTGTCTTATTTTAGTTTGATTACTTTTTTTTTATGGCAGAGGTAAATTTTTGTTTATTTCTCATGGTGCTCCTATTTTTATATACTTTTTATAAAAATGTCATATCTAATAAATATATTTATTGAGCACGTTGAGTCTGACAACATCACAATAGATTATAACACTAGGTTTACAACTTCCTGACATCCTGCTTTTACCTATGTAGTGAACAGGCCCTTAAGATAGTTTCACGATTCCCACCTCGTGGAGTTCATGCCCTTGTATGATTCCCTCTCCTCGGATGTGGATGGAACCTGTGACTTGCTGTGAACTCATAGAAAGGGCAAAGGGGATGGGATATACAAGACTATGGGCATCTATCTGATTATCTTGCATTGGATTATGGCATCAGCTTTATGGAGTCAGTCTGCCCCACCCTGGCTTTAAGGAGGTTGAACCCCCACTGGGGAACCTCACATGCAGAGAAAGATGGGTGCCTTCCAGGGCACAAGGGTGGCATCTAACTGCAAGTCAGGATAAAACTAATATCTTCAGTCCTACAGCTGCATAAAAAAAAAATTCTGCTAACTATCTGCACAGGTGTAGAAACATGTGCAGTGGTGGCCATTCTTCCCAGGAGACTGCTGATCACACCACCTTGAATGTAATGAGAGACTCTAAGTTGAAGGTCCAGTTAAACAATGAGAGTCCTGACCTGCAGACACTGAGATAACAAATGTATGTTGTTTAAGGATCTTACGTTTGTGGCAATTTATAATCCAGCAAAAGATGAGGCAAATGATAAGAAAATCTCAAGTACAGAGAATTTATTTGACTGAAGATGAAACAGCTAGTGTTGGAACCAGAATTTCAGCTCAGAGAGTCAACCTGCAAAGCTGTCAGCCTGAACCGTGATGTTCTTACTATCTCCGGGTTAGATGATGCGGTCCTTGAAAAACTCACTGTTTCATGTGTATGAGAAGCAACCTGGTAGTAGAAAGAACATAGGTTTGGAGTAACAAGGAAGTTATTCAGACTTGGGTTCTGCTAATTACCATTATTTGGAGATAAATACCCCCCCCAATTCTGGGTTTTGTTTCCTTATCCGCAGATAAGGGCAATCATATCAATTTTAGAGTTCATTGTGAAGATCAAATGAGGTACCATATGTGCAAGGTCTAAAACCATGTAGACACCTAAAAAATGTTCTGGCTTTCATTTATTTTATTATTCCACTACATAAAACTGCATATATGAGCTTTAAAATGACTCAAGGAGCAATTTCAATCATGTTCCAGAATCTACTTTGTTTGTGTTAAGGAAAGTATGACCTCTTTCATTTATTTATTTATTTTTTGAGACAGAGCCCCACTTTATCGCCCTTGGTAGAGTGCCCTGGCATCACACAGCTCACAGCAACCTCCAGCTCCTGGACTTAGGCGATTCTCCTGCCTAAGCCTCCCGAGTAGCTGGGACTACAGGCGCCTGCCACAACGCCCGGCTATGTTTTTGTTTTGCAGTTCGGTCGAGGCCAGGTTTGAACCGGCCACCTTCGGTATATGGGGCCGGCGCCCTACTCGATGAGCCACAGGCGCCACCCTACCTCTTTTATTTTTTATTGTTGGGGATTCATCAAGAGTACAAGAAACCAGTTTACACTGATTGCATTTATTAGGTAAAGTCCCTCTTACAATTGTGCCTTGCCCATAAAAGGTGTGTCACACACTGAGACCCCCCTTTCTCTCTCTCTCTGCTCTTCCTTTCCCCATCCCTCCCTCATTCTTTCTCTCTCTGTTCTCCCCTTCCCCCATCCCCACCACGTCATTAATTATCATTAATTATTATCATATCAAAATCGAATATGTAGGATTCATGTTCTCCATTCTTGTGATGCTTTACTAAGAATAATGTGTTCCACTTCCATCCAGGTTAATACAAAGGACGGAAAGTCTCCATCTCTTTTAATGGCTGAATAGTATTCCATGGTACACATATGCCACAGTTTGTTAATCCATTACTGGGTTGGGGGTATTTAGGCTGTTTCCACATTTTGGGGATTGTAAATTGAGCTGCAGTAAACAGTCTAGCACAAGTGTCCTTATGATAAAAGGATTTTTTTTCCTTTTGGGTAGATGCCCAGTAATGGGATTGCAGGATCAAATGGGAGGTCTAGCTTGAGTTCCTTAAGGTTTTCTCGAACACGATGCTAACTTTTAATGATATTTGTCATAGGTGAGAATTATGTTCCCAAAGACCTTATGTTCCTATGACATCTTTATAACCAAGGACATGTGTCTCAGCTAACTCTTTATCTCGTCCAGAGAAGTGGCAGGAGGCAGGAGTGAAAGAGTTAAAAGAGACACAGCTGGCAAGGTCCCTTAAATCAAGTGCCTGTTACCAACAATGGGGAAGGAGTATGTGGGGAGGGGAATTAGAGGGGAGTAGGAGAAATAAACAGTTCTCCCCAGCACAGATCTCACTTCTATTGGCAAGAGAGGAAGGGCAGAGACAGTTATAAAGGGTTTTTATGCAAAGTGTTTCAAAGGCCTATGATGAAAATACAATATAAAATACACTCTTAGCATATTAGCCGACAGCTAAGCCTCAACAAATAAGAGCATTTTCAATTTGTTCTTAAAAGTCTCCAAGGAACTGGGAGTTTTTACAGCTACAGAGAGAGAGAGAGTTAGTTTGTAGCCTGAAAAAAATATTCTTGCTCTTATTGAATCAAATTGAGCAGAAACCAGTAGTGGAAAGCAAATCTCTGAAAGTGGATGCTATAGAAGCAGCAATGTTACCTGAAAAGGAATTTAGATTTTCTGTGTAGAAATATCTGAAAACCAGAGAAGAAGTCTATAAATGATCCTAGGATCTGTCAGACAAGAAAGACCATTCCATCAAATGCAGAGAATAAATGCAGGGCCCCTATGGGTCCCATAGATGACCTTTTCTCATCCCAGGGTCTCTGAAATTAAGTATGAATGCTGGATGTAAAACAGCTCATATTATTTCAGTTTCTACAGGTTAGGATTCTGCACACTTAAGGAATAACTAGAGAAAGATCTGTTCTACATTTATTCAGGTAGTAAGCACTGTCCAGTTTTTCTTTTTCTTTCTTTTTTTCCTTTTCCTTTTTTTTTTTTTTTTTTTTTTGGCAGTTTTTGGCCAGGGCCAGGTTTGAACTTGCCACCTCCGGTACGTGGGGCTGGTGCCCTACTCCTTCAGCCACAGGTGCCACCCTGTGTTCAGTTTTTCTGCAGCAGTAGACGTAAAGAGTTCAGTTTTATCTTGACTATTAGCTAGAGGCCACCCTCATCTCCTAGAAGCCATTTGCAGTTGTTTGCCACACTAGGTTTCCTGGTGTGGGGTTCAAATTCTTTGACACTAATGAGAGACAGAGAGAGAGATAGAGATAGAGATAGAGATAGAGATAGAGAGAAAGAATGAATGGGAATGAGTTCAGGAAAACAGGTGCTACATCCTAATGAAATATAATCAAGTACCCATAATCTTGTTCATCCATTCCTTTCACCACGTCTATCGTCTCAGAGAAAGTCACCTGGAAAACACTATGTGGACAACTGATATCGGTTTTAAATGAATGTCTTTTCCAATTCATTAAATAATTCTGTACATTCTATTCTTTATGGTGAATAATTAAAAAAAAGTCAATGACTTATATTCAACATTTTTAAGATATCTAGTTCCTTTTCTTGTTTAACTATTGTTTCTTTTACATTTGTTTTGTTTAATAATGTATTTTTGAGTATTTTCCTTTCATTTTTATCTTTGAATTTTTCAAACATACTTGCCTTAAAACTCTCATCAGAATGTTCTAAAAAATGTTTCATGAAAGTGCATTCATAGCCTAAAAATTAATTTGTTGTCTATTTCCTAATGATAATTTCTTTTATGAAATTACCACCCCCCCAAAAAAGAGACTTAAGACAATAAATGTTTATTCTCTCACAGTTTCTGTTGGTCAGAAATTCTGGAGCATTTTAACTGGATAACTCCTGTTTATGGTTTCCTGGGGCAAGCAGTCAAGTTACCAGCCATATATGTATTCATCAGAATGCCTGAATAGAAGACTAGGATCCTTTTCCAAGATAACTCACCCGTGCTGCTATCGGTGGAAGACCTCCACTTCTCAGGATGCGACATCTGCCTATGGCCACTTGTGCATCTTCTGACATGGCCACTGTCTTCCCCATACTGAGTAATACAAGAGAGCAAGATAAAAATCACGTGTCTTGTCTGACCTAACCTAGGAAACCACATCCTCGTTTCGCCAATATTTTATTGGAGAAAGAAGGCAACCCTGTTCGTGAAGAAAGTAAACAAGGAAGTAGGTAGCAGGAGGCAGAGATGGGTGGGGGTGTCTTCCTTGGACACTGCCTACAGCCACAGCAATCATCCACTGGCTTTGAAAGTTTTATAATATGGGGTCATATGTTCTGCTCAAGAGTGATATTGGAGATATCAACACATAAAGAGACAGGTGTAAAATTTTGGCTTTGACTTCAGCTTTCTAGGTATGGTAAAGAATCGAGAGATGGAAATAATTTCTCCAGGACCCTCTCACAATATTTTATCTCCAGCTTCTGGTTTCTAGCAATAAACCTGTCCAGGCTCACTCAGGAACAAGGTCAGTTTCCACCTTTTTCATGCTTACAAATTCCATCAAATGTGTTTTTACATTTCACACAATCTTTTGTATTTCTGTTTTGATTCTGGCCCATGAGGACTTTCGGCTTGATCCTACATATGACTTATTTTATTTTATTTTATTTTATTTTATTTTATTTTATTTTATTTTATATATATACATTTTATTGTTCTGGACTTACTGAGGGTACAAAGACTTAGGTTATACTGATTGCATTTGTTAGGTAAAGTCCCTCTTGTAATTATGTCCTGCCCACAAGAGGTGTGCCATACATTGCGACCCCCAACCCTTTCCCTTCCCCCATCCTGATCTCTAATACCCCTACCCCCAACTTTGTATTAGATCTACTGCCTTCATATTAGAATTGAGTACATTGTATTCTTGCTTCTCCATTCTTGTGATGCTTTACTAAGAAGAATGTGCTCCAACTTGATCTAGGTTAATACAAAAGGTGTAAAGTCTTCATCTTTTTATTGGCTAAATAATATTCCATAGGAAACATATACCACAGCTTGTTAATCCATTCCTGGGTTGGTGGGCATTTAGGTTGTTTCCACATTTTGGCAATTGTAAATTGAGCTGTGATAAACAGTCTACTGATAATCTAGTTTACTGATAAAATGACTTTTTTCTTCTGGGTAGATGCCTACTAATGGGATGGCAGGATCAAATGGGAGGTCTAATTTGAGCTATTTAAGGATTCTCCATATTTCCTTCCAAAAAGGCTATATTAGTTTGCAGTCCCACTAGCAGTGTAAACGTGTTCCCTTCTCTCCACATCCACACCAGCGTCTGCAGCTTTGAGACGTTGTGATGGGGGCTATTCTCCCTGGGGTTATCTCAGTGTGGTTTTGACTTGCATTTCTCTGATGATCAGGGACAATGAGCATTTTTTTCAAATGTTTATTAGCCATTCCAAATATGACTTTTAAAAATAAAAAATGTAAATATATTTTCATTGATTATTATCATGTATTTGCCACAAAGAATATATGAAAGTACAAAGGTACGGTTACAAATGGAGGTTTTCCTGATATAACAGGGCAATTTTGTGCATGTTCTAAGCTTGCATAGCACACTGTTAAAATTAGTTCACAAACAGCTTCTGGGAAAAAAAGGCACTGCAGTGAGCTTCCAGAGTCATTATTAATGTGGCAGAGTTGGTCTATGGGGAGTCATGAAGATGTGCAGAAGAAAGTTTGCTTAACTGATCTTGAAATAATTTAAGACATGGCTGGAAGACTACATAAAGTTGTCCATAAATATTAGACAAATATTTGGCTTCAGAAAAGGTAAAGGTAAGATGGTGGCTCTCCTGGAAAAGGGACACCAGTCACAAATTGGAATTTAATGATGGGTCTTTTATGATTGGACAATGCAGATCGGATACAAATATAGGATAAAGTGAAATCCTAGATGACATGTCTTGATAGTTACTTCATTATTTTTTTTGACAGATGGACAATTGTTGGAGCTATGTTCATTTATAGGATGGAAGTGACTTTATTTCATTTGGCTTCTTTCTCATATTATTTGGCATTTCTTCATTAGTGAATCTCCTCATATTAATTGTAATTCCACTGCTTGAGCTCATCTGACACTTGCGATGCATATGATATCTTACTTACTTATTTATAAGCTGTCCCATTGTAACAAACTGTGAAATCCATGTCCAAATGACTGTAATCATTCAGTCTTGGAAAAAAATAGATAACATCAGAAACATCAATACCCAAGCAGAAAATTATTTTGACTGGCGAGGTTGAGTATTTATTGAGAATTATCCTTCCATGCTGTTTTCAAATAGGTCTCTACAAGGTCAATTTCTACATCCAATATAATGAAAGCATAGAAAAGTTCAAGTACACATTGCCAATTATGATTTTCTGAAAGAGTGGATAGATTTTTACATTAAAGTTTAAAATATTTAGTCTGCAGCTGAGAAATAGTGTTTGTATTCACAAATGAAATAACATGTTAACAGAATATGAAAGGTGAAATTTCAGAGATGATTGAGAATGAAGGGAATGAAAAAATCAAGGATTTTAAGAGAATACATGTTTAGATTGAATATGGTATACAGATGATCATATCTTCCATAGAAATAGACCATATTTTCAGAGAAGTGGATGGTGTTGAAATGAATTTGATTTTGCAATTCTCAAGTAACCAGAAAGTTAAGAAAAGGAATTCAAGGTAAAGAGCTATTTCAAAAATCAAACACGCAAAAATGGATCTAGGACTTCAGAATGAAAGAGACGTATCTAGACTAAATGACAGCTAGCTGATAGGTACAAAGGGTGCTTCGGCATAGAGGTGTCAGGAATTCTCAAAAATGAAGTCATGAATTTAAATTCATTGCCTAATTACTAATGGAGAATAAAATGACCTTAGTTCCTGGTTCTTAACTTTGTGCACAAACTGAATTTCAAGATTATATTAGTTCTTAGTTTCTTTAGAAACGAGAATGCTCTAACCTTCTAGTAAGTCACTGAAACTAATATCAAAGGAGAAAGAATTACAACCAGGCTCAAAAAGAGGAAACAAAGAATCTGTTTGAGAACAATTGACCCTTGAGTTGAGATGGAAGGATGATGTTATGACATGGTATATTTTTTGAATTTCTGAATTTCTAATAATACCCAGATAATGACTATCTTGAGTCAAAGGAAAGTTAATGTCTAGTATCAAAGAAACCCAGAGAGAAGAATCATTTAACAAACACTTTGAAATCCCTGCAGCACATATCAATGCACATTTGGGTCAACTTATACTAGTGTTATTAAATCTGCAAAATCGGCAGAGTTCATTCATTTCGAAGCATTCATCTCTCCTGGTGGGGTTTTTGTTTGTTTTCGCTTTTTGCCACAGCTCTCTGCAATCATAGAGGACCCCGCTACTAACTTCATATTACAGCCATGGTATACTCATTTATTTTAAAAAGTATGGTGTCTGTCTGGCTTGTGCATTATAAAAAATAAAAATATTTTAAAAGTTTTCTCATAATGCACATTCTATCCTCATAGAAATTTTGATACTAGTTAAGGCAAGCACAATTATCTCCATTTTCTAAAAGCCACATCACACATTTTGAGATCACATTAACTTACCCAAAGCCACGTGTCTAGTTAGTGAAGAATGTCACACTCAGACATATTCAACTCAAACAGGATTTCTGTTTCTTAGCATAATGCTCCTTCTATGGAATTTAAATCTTCGTGAAGCAACACGGATGGCCTCTTCCTCTGCAAAGGGACCATTGGATCCTTTTCTTCAGGGTTTGTCAATATCTTGGGCATCTTTTCCATGTATCACTTATCAAACAAATGCACATAAAAAAAGTAAGACTGAGGCAGATTAATACCCAATTGACAGTGCACCAAGACATTTGGTTAAAAGAACAAAAGCTATTGAAACAAATAACCAGCACTTAATCTTATAGGAGCACTGAGTAGCGATTAAAAGTTTGTGAATATAAACTCCGGGATGAGTTAGGGGTGGCCATTTTTAATTTTCTATACCAATTGAGAAATCTATCTAGGGCACTATATTTAGCTCATTAACATATCTTAGGAAGCCAAATGAATTATTTGTCAGAAAGAATTATCTGGAAAGAAATTACTGAGCTCAGTGTTGCATATCTTTGTGGATATTGCCACACCAAAATTGATTACAATTATTAATAACAGGTTTCTCTGGGGACGCTGCTTCTGCCACCCAAATAAGTCATTCTGTGTTCAAGCTGCTAATGGTTTGTATTTTCCTTGAATGCTCTTACATATTTTAAGACATCTGTATATAATGGTAACTCTGGATCAAATATTTTAGAAAAGTAAAGAAGTCCCATTGGTAATGCAGCTGCTGAAATATTGGAATCTCACAGAAACAGCTAAATAAGTTAACAGGATGAATAAGGTACAACTCTCCTTTGCTAGAGTGTAGTATCTGGAAATATTTCTCACCTAGAGATGTCTGCTATTAATAATTCCATGAATGTTAATGAAAATTTTCCATTTACATGACAAAGAAAATAGCCATAGTTGATGTGGACTTGCTAAATGACCTTCTCTATCAGAGCTGAGCAAAACCAGTTGCATTTTGCTAGATGCTAGCTGAAATACTACACTTCACATAAATGAAATGAGTTATTTTTCTGTGACCTTTTTCTCTTTTTTGCCAATAGCTCCTTATATTTGAGCAAATTCCATATATGTTACACTTGATACTTTGAAAGAGTTTGTCAGAGAGCAGATTTTATCTAAGTTAGTCATTTTCTCAGAGGTCCAGGGAAGATAAGAGACTTGTGTGAGGTCACTTAGCTAGGGCACTGGGGGCTCAATTCACTGCCCAGACTGAGCAAGCTTTTAGTCAGATTATGGAAAGGTCAATGATATTTAGTGCTACATTCCAGACCCCATTTTTTTGTTAGTTCTAAGGAATCAAGAGAAGTCTCCTAAAATAGAAAAAACGGTGATTTTTGTCTTTTGAACATTCCACCACAAATTTTTGGAATTATATTTATCTATATAGATGTTATATCATAGAAATACCACATATATGTACATCTTAGACCCTAGATCTTTTTTTTTTTTAACCACAAAAGGTACTAACAAAACTTTTACTAACAATTTTGGAAGTTATAATAGCTGTCATGTTTAGAGTGTGAACTATATTCCAATTATAAGGTTTGGAGTCTCTTATCAGATGTGGAATGGAGTTTTTTTGGTTGCCTTTGAATTTTGGCTAAGGTTTCTTAGCTACAGACAAAGGGCCATAGCCAAGTGGTAGACACAGTTGGGCTTTCCAAGATAGCAAAACTGATTCACACCTTATCAGTATCAGTAATTGACTGTTACTGACAGTCAATTTTTGCAAGAGACATTTCGAAATTTGAAATTATACACAGAGAGTCAGGGAGGGAGGGAGTTTTGAAGCTGGAAGAGAAGGCTGTGATGTTTCCCTTTCATGTCTAGTCTTAGAGGAAGAGTAAGTATCGTTCCAACTTCCCTCCACTAGGAAAGAGGGGTCTGAGAAACACATTCCTCATGGGGTGACAGCTGGATATTTAGGAAGCTATGAAAACTAGGGCCCCGTTTCTTTCATGGGCTAGAGCAAATGGGCAACAAATGCATGGGAGAGTTTGGTTTATGCCTCTGGAGTGTGGGGCACATGTGACTACAGAGATGAATATCTTGTTTCCCACCTATGTAACTTTGAATGCAAACATGTACCAAGCATCCTGCTATGGCCAGAAAGTGGAATCTGAGGGAAGGAGAGGGATTTCCTAAGAGATGATCCTGCACTGTGCCGTGGTGTTGACAACTCATAATGCAGCCTGGACTTGGAGGCCTTCTCTCCAATAGAAGTATAATGGCTACAAAAGAATAATAGTCACATCGTGATATACGTGCTCCTTTTCTTCTGAGATAATCCCCTCCACTGACTTTTCCCTAGAGACACACAAAGGTGGAAAAATAGTGAAAATACACTACAATCACTCTACAAGCGTATTCCATCAGTAAGAGAGATTATGCCCCAGTTGTAACAACAAAAAGATAATAATTAATTACATGTGGAATGGAGGCCCTGATTAAAACCCAAGTTAAACTTCTAAATCCTGAAAGTGAATCATAATTTCTCTTTCTCTCTTGCTCCCTGTATCCTCTTCCCTCCCTCGCTCCTTCCCTTCTTCTCTTAATTTTTGGTAATCAAAATTATGAAAACCAAGATATCAGCCCATGTTATTACAGGCCAGGGACATCAGAGGGAAAATTGATACAGTAGGGCCAGGCAGAAAAATGATAGTTATTTCCTCTTTGCACATTCATCAGACTCAACTTGTTGCATTCATTGCATATCAGTTAATCTCGACTACAACCCTATGCAATAATATCGTCAACCCTTCCTTTACAAATGCCTCAGAGAGTCATTAAGGAACTGGATTAAGCCAGTTATGTCAACACCTAACACTTTAGTAGCTGGACTTCAGCACTGCTGAGTAGAACTTTACATTGATAAGAATATTCACTCATGTCAACTCTCCAATCTTATATCCTCTAGGTATGTGTTACTATTGAGTACTTGAAATGGGGCTATTATAACCGAGGAACCAAATTTTTAATTGTATTTATTTAAAAATTAACTTGGAGTTAAATGGTGACATGTGGGTAGTGGCTACCATATTGGACAGCAGTTGTTCCAGATTGCTCCATCTGTCCAGTAGTCCTTTTTCTGTGGCTCATGGGATAAATGTGGCCATTCCTGTAGCTCCCAGTGGGAGTTCACAGGCATTTGAGAGTGTAATGACACATATCTATTGGCACAATACACACGCCCCTTTAGATTCAATTTAGCCGAAGCTACCACTCTGAGTCTCTGTGAGAGGAGAGAGAAGGAAGACATTCAAAGATAGGGCAGCACCTGTGGCTCAACAGAGTAGGATGCTGGCCCCATATGCAGGAGGTGGTGGGTTTAATTCCAGCCCCGGCCAAACAAGCAAACAAACAAACAACAAAAAAAAGATGGGATGGAGGCAGGGGGACCTTGGGTCTCTCACCTCTCATGTAACCTGACCAACTTCACTTTGCCATATATTGGGCTGTATTAAAGGCTTTTATTTGAATCGTATGAGTAGATGAATAGGAATACAGATACGTAAATAGATAAATGAAGCCTATGTAAAAATACAGGATGGGGCGGTGCCTGTGGCTCATCAAGTAGGGCACCGGCCCCGTATACTGAAAGTGGCGGGTTCAAACCCAGCCCCGGCCGAACTGCAAAACAAAAAAATAGCTGGGCGTTGTGGCGGGCGCCTGTAGTTCCAGCTACTCGGGAGTCTGAGGCAAGAGACTCGCCTAAGCCCAGAAGTTGGAGGTTGCTGTGAGCTGTGTGATGCCACAGCGCTCTGCCGAGGACAACAAGGTGAGACTCTGTCTCTACAAACAAACAAACAAAAAAAATACAGGATGAATCCTAAAGAGCTTGGATTTTATGTCAGCTCTTTTTAAAATTATGAACTGTGTAACCATAGACAATTTAGCCAAGGTTTTTGTTTTCCAATTTCTCATCTGAGAACTGGGGAGGACACCAGATCTGCTTCCCCTAGAACCTTTCCTGAGTTTTTGTTGATCATAAACGAGGTGCTGCATGAGAAAGGAATGTACGAGCCGTGAAGTGCTCCGCAAGTGTGGATTATTATTCATTTGTTACCACAGCAACTGAAGGGCATCTCTGTGACAACAGAACAGCTAACTGAAAGGGGATGATTAAAAAAAGAGTATTTGCAAAGCTGAAGTGCGTGATACTTTAACAGCCAGAGAGCCCCACAATGGATCTTTCTCTTGTCTATTTTTTTTCAATCAAGAAAGTATTACATGTACATTTCAAAGATTCGAAAAACATAGCGAACAACAAAACTGTTGCCATTCCAATGCTTCCTTTCGATACTTTCCTTTGTTTGCAAATATATCTATATTCATATAGACAGATGGCTATAACATAAAGTTTTGTTTTTCTTAATTGAGAGCATATTGAATATGTATATTCTTTTTATAATTTGCTTTTGTCATGAATCATACATCATGATCTTTTATCCAGGTTATTAAATATTTTTCTAATATATGATTTTAATAATTGCATAATACACTTTTGTATGCCCATACTATGATACTCTTATAAACTATTTATTAGGTGATTTAGGTTTTGCCTTCTATTTCACTGTCTGTTTTTGTCTTTATTCATTTGTTTTATTTATTTTTATTTATTTATTTTTTATAGTTTTTGACTGGGGCTGGGTTTGAACCTGCCACGTCTGGCATATGGGGCTGGCACCCTACTCCTTTGAGCCACAGCTGCCACCCTTTTTTGTCTTTGTGGTCATTAAAAGATGCTTCAACAGGCATCCTTGGCTTCTACAAATACGCAGACAAGAGTTCCCTGGAGGAGTGGTATCTGAGCTCAGGGTGAATGACTAAGAGGAGCCAGACATTAGGACCAAGTACTCAGGGCAGAAAGACCAGAAAGCCATGAAGTAGATTCCATGGAGTCATTTCCTTGTTCCATTCCAATCCATGGCATTTGAGGTAAACTTTGTACCCTAGAGACTCCTTATGAACATATAGGATGCATGTTGAAGCCAAAATCTTTATATATCTCACATCCCCACCAGCTTTAAAAATATTTGCCATATATTTTCTTGTTAGGATATATGTATTGAATGAATCTATGGGGTGAAATGTTTACAGTTTAGTCTACTATTTTGTAAAGCAATGGCTACCCTACCACAGAACCTATTTAATGAAACTATTTTGGGGTGGTGGTATTACTGCTCAAGGAGTAGGGTGCTGGCCCCATATATTGGAAGTGTCGGGTTCAAACCTGGCCCCAGCCAAAAACTGCAAAAACAAAGAAGATTAAACCAAAAAGAAACTATTTTATATAATTACTTATAGAAATTATAAGAAGAAAGCAAATAAACTACACAGAATTCAGATCAATTAATTCCTCTAAATGTAAATTTCAGCTACATTCTCCATTTCCTTGCAGAGTAACAAACAAACAAAAATGTCTGGAAGAGGAACCATACAGTGACATTTTAGTTGGAAAACTGGTGAACATCATATATTTTATTTATTTCTATTTTCTATACTCATAAAAATTCTTGGTTTTTATATGTATAGTTATGTGTAACATACAATGTGTTCATTTGAAGATGAATGCTGCTGGTATACATATTCTCAGCCACCGTCCCCTTCTGTCTACAGGATGCATTGGGTAGAGATTGGGCAGAGGGTGCAAAGGCAGAGAGGATGATGGGATATTGTACTCTAATGGTTGCCAGGAAGTGCTCACACAGTTTATAATCATCACTGCCTATACCCTCAACTTTTCCTTCTCCTAGCTAAGCATTTATTCCAGTGTTCCATTTTTCCAATATGCTAGGAAAAAATAGCTCTGGATACACAACAAATACGTTATTTGTGCGAAAGCCTAAATGCAAAGGTATTTTCATACACCGAATTTATTTTTATACCAACTTGCAAGGGAAAATAATACTTAACCTGACAAAAATGTCATTGAACCATTTAAGGGCAAGGATAAAGACCAGGTGAGCTACTCAGCTCCCAGATCCTCCTCAAGGACCCTAATGCACATAAATTAACGATTTCAGAAAATGAAGAGTTAGTTTTGCCATGGGCTGAATTTTGTTCCCCTCAGATTCATATGTTGGGTCCTAAACCACTAGTATGATGGTATTTGGAGATAGGGCCTTTAGGAGTTAATTAGGGTTAGATAAACTTGGGAGGGTGGGTCTGCATGATGGGATTACTACCCTCAGAAGAAAAGATATGGAAGCGCTTGTGTACATGTGCATAATTTCTCTCTCTCTGTCTCTCTCTGTGAGCACAAAATGTCATGAAAGTGCACAGTAAGTTGGTGGCCATTTACAACCCCAAGGGAAAGCCGACACCAGAAAGCCTGCTATTTTGTGTTGAGACAGGTTTTATATGGATCTTACTAAGTATTCTTTGATTTTACCCATGGAGTTTGACAGTTGCCATTATAATGTAATACTGTCATTGTTTAAAATAAAAAATGTATTTGAATAAAATACAATGCATACATTACAGATTAAATAAATACATCTGGCTAATGCATTTTACAGCATCACATTGTGAATCATGGAACAACTTATTGATAAAAGCTACTAGTAATGATGAGAATAGTATGTGGAGACAGTGCATGAATCAAGATAAGACTATCAATAACACAGGTCATTTAGAAAGAAATAATGGTGATGATGAAGCTTCACAAGTTTATGAAAAAGTTCAGTTGCAGAAATAAGTATAAAGAAAAAAATTGTTAGTGTGGTACGGAGACCAATCAAGCAGTAATGGACTTTGTGTATTGAGGTGTCCTGACTTATGTGACTGTTGGTAATTCAGGACTTTAGTGCCATGGATAAAGTCTACAAGGTAAGAATGGAAAAGGATGACCTAGGTACAGCCTGGGCAATTGGGGTGTTCACTTTATATGGATGAGAGCACTCACTACTATGAAAATTGGAGATCCATGTATATATGATTAATGTACACTTTCTGAGCCACTGTTCCACCAGGGTGGTTTGATCTGGTGTCTAGGGACATAGAAAGCTCTTGGTAAGATCCAAATGATCCAGATTCTTAGAACAGGATCTCATAATATGGTGAAGATATGGGCAAAATCGTTTGACTTTAATGAGAAATGAAGACTTGGAAAAGCAAATTCATGTGCCAGCGCTATCATGTACAATGTTATATTTATGATTACATCCACTTACAGATGTAAAGTCCATTCTGAAGAAGTAAACTTTCTAATGAAAATTATACTTTTAGCATTCACAGGAATCTTACATTATTGGAAAATAGCGTGTGAGTTTATTGCCATTGAATAGACCCACCCAGTGATGTTATGTTACCTTTGTTATAAATTGTTCTACTTACACTAATTTCTTAGATACATCTCTAGATATATATTGTTCAATCAATCATCCATTCACCCACTCATTCATTTCATTTAACACACATTTGCCATATTCACAGCAGTCATCGCCATCAAGTATAGAATTATAAGAAAAATAAGGTAGTACCAATGTCTGATTCAAGATTTATCAGTGTGTCTAAAAGAATGAGTGAATTTGCATTTCTAAATTTGAATAACCTGGTTTTGTCTACTTCGGTTTCTTTAGAAGTCATGGAATTTACTTCTGTCACCGCTGCTCACACTAATGTGAGATGAGTAATGGGAAGAGTTACAGGAGCCTTCTCCAAACTTTCTGTCACCAGGGCCTGGTTTCATTGATGACAACTTTTCCATGGGAAAAGGGTCCCAGGAGGGAAGACAGAGCTTAGGTGGTGATGCCAGCCATGGGGAGTGGCTGTGAACACAGATGTTAGAGCACCCCCTGCTCACCTCCTGCTTTGTAGACTGGTTCCTAAGTTCATGGAAGACCATTCTTCTTGAGGCCCTGTAGGAGTGGGAGGGTGGTGAGAGGGTAGACAGAACTCTGTGGCCAGGCTCCTAACAGAGGCCTGGCCTGGGGGTGGGGGACTGCAGAGTTATAACACTAACCTGAAGAGAGATTTCACAGCGTTGCAGTGAGAGTGAGGAACTCATGACCTATATGAATCTCGGAAATGATAAGATTTCCCAGCTCCTTTCAGGTACATTTGGAAATAGTGATGGCTCTATTACCCATTCCATGTTGCCAAAATACATCACAAGGACCTGGGAAAAGTCAAGACAACTAAGGTAAGTATAGTATGAAAATAGTTATCTCCCTTCTTTTGCTTATAGGGTATCCAGATTTGGTAAATAAAAGCATGGGTTATTCACTTTAAATTTGATTTTTAGATAAATACTGAATGAATGAAGGAGGGAAGGAAGGAAGGGAGGAAAGTACTTTGGCAATGCTACCTTCCCCATAAAGCTCGTTACTCCAGTACACACCATAGAACCCCAAGGCAACATCCAGAATCATGCTTTTTGACTGGGGATACCACCCTGCTCATTTGTAGTAATTTTAAATCCAAGAGGCATTGTTAACCCAGGCACACACTCTGGGAGAAAAAATTTTCTTATAATGTGAATAATAAGAAAGTCATGTTTTGAAAAACATCTTCCTCCGTGTAATTTCTGTATTATATACAGTCCCCAGAGGGATCATATTCAGCGTCCACACTCATCTACTTTAAGAAGACTCAATGTCCTGTGTTCAACACAGAAATGTGTATTTTCAGTGATTCTACAGATGGGTCCTCAGCTTGGAGCCTTCTAGCAACAATACTATTATTATATTAACTTGGATTACTGCTGTTACTACTCCTGCCACTGCGGTTCTGCTATTACTAAAATTATCTAATGAGCTTTTATACACATGATCCTATTTTAAATCCTCTTAACTCAGCAACCCCCATGAGCTATGAATGTCTGGTCATTCTTAGCTCTATTTTAGAGACATAGAAACAAAGACTCAGGAAGATTAAGTAATTTATCCTCTGTCATATAGACAGGCAACATCAGAAATGAAATTCATGGTCAGAAGCTAAGTCTTGTAACTCAAAAAATACATCTTTTTCTACTACACCACACTGCTGTTAGCCTAGACTTTCCTTTTTCTGGGTTTATAAAAAGGCACCTTGTGATTTTAAAAAAGGAGGAGAGAGTTCGCCTTTACATTTGTGATGCTTTCTTGATGCAAAAGGGATAAATAGGCCTTTTCACATCTTTCTGCACAAATTTGAAAACTGTAAATTAATTAAGAACACTTAATACATCTGCTCATTTTCAAAGATGCTTTCTCATCAAAGAAGCGAGATCAAAACATTAGACCCAGAGTGACGCACACTAAGTCAGAAGAGAATATTCTACCCACCGCTCCCGCCATATCACTAATATAGTTAAGCTTCCATCTAATCAGAAAAAGTTAAAAGCATGTTGCTTTATCTGAATATCTTCATTATATATGGAATGATGGATTTATTTGAGGATTAGCTAGGAAATTACTTTATGACTTATACATTTTATTCATCAAGGGAATGCAATAAATTCAACTAAATGTGTCATTACAAATAATCTCAATTAAATGGTTCATTTCTGTGTTTTGATCATTATACAGTTGAGAAGGAAAAATGTGAAAATATAAAGTGTCAATAATAATAAATAAAAACAGAAATTCTGATGATATGTCCCAAGGTAGCATCATATTATAAATGACATGGACTGTGTATTATTCCTGAACTTTCTCATGGTCATTACCTAGAATAATAACTTATTCTAATTCTCTACTTAGTAGTTATAACTTTATATATGTTTGTGTAGATAGATAGGTAGACAGATGGATAGACTATGGTCTCTCTTCTTGCACCAATGTCAAATCTTTATGAGAACAAGGACACTCCCTGGCATTTTCACCATAGTATCTTTAGGACCTACAGGAGTTCGTGATACATAGCACATGAACAAATGAGAGAGTAAAATTTCTCATTATTAGTGTGTGGTCTTGGATTTTCCTGAGCCCTTACTTTTTCCATTTGTATGATAGCTTTGAATAATCTTTTTCTGGAGACATTCTGGTGATTAGGTGTAAAGTAAGCAAATCATACTGCACAGCGACAGACAGTATGTAAGCGTTTGGTAAATGAGAGCTATTGGAATAAATGTGGTGCTCCCACCTTCACCAGGGGTGGTTTTACGTAAGTTCTCCACTGTTAGGTCTGGCAGTTGTCATAGCCAAGGTCATGTGGCACATGCTCCATCAGAAGCTTGACTTCTCCCATCCTTCCCTCTACCATGACAATGCACCTGTTTGGGATCAGGACTGTATCTTCAGTAGGGACCTGAAAATAAAGATGTAGAGAGAAGATACAAACTCAGTTGTCTGCTTGAACCCAAGACTCAAAGATGACCATTTGTTGTTGAAAGCCACTAAGACTGTAGAGTTTTATGCAGTACAAGATATTGAATACTGGCTATTAAAACATTCTATGGAATCCTAGAGGATAAGCTTCTATTCAACTTGGAATATAAAGGGTTGAAATATTTTCTCAAAAAAGAGTGTTTGGTCATGGCAGAATGAAGATGGGCTCTGTCATGAAAGCAGAACTTGAACCTGTCAGCTCCTTTCTCAGCACCCTTGCCTCTCATTTTGTCTTACTGTCTCTAGCCTTACTTTCTTCTTACCAAGCTCCCTTCACCTAACTTTGCTCACTGACCACTCGTCCCATAAATCTGGTTACATCACCATTGGTGGTCCAAGTCCATCATGAATCCTGCTCAATTCTTCATTGACATTTCATTCTGGACTTTATGCTCCTGCTACAATGAAATTCTTGATTTTGTTGCTTGAAACTGTCATATTGTTTTCTACTTCCCATACCTATGTTGCACAAGCCCTTTCCTTTGCCAGATATGTTCTCCTTCTGAAAAAAACATATCCCTATCTTTTGTAAGTGAGATGTTGCTTGTGTTAACAATCTGGTTTGAAGGCTGGTTGGTCTTTACTTATTATCCTCAACCTAACATATGGGGTCACTATAAAATTATCTTCATTATCCTTGCTGGGATTTTTTTCTTAATTTTTCAAGTTCATATTGGTTTTTATGAGATGGGATCTCATTCTGTTGTCCAGGCTGGGGTGCAGTGTCATGTTTACAGCTCAGGGCAGCCTCAACTCCTGGACTCAAGTGAGTCTTCTGCTTCACCCTCCTGAGTAACTAGTACTATAGCTGTGTACTACTACACCCAGTTTACTATATTGCCCAAACAGGTCTCAAACTCCTGGCCTCAAGCAATTCTCCTGCCCCAGCCTCTCAAAGTGCCGAGATTACAACTGTGAGCCACCATATTGGGTTATCCATGATGATTAAGAGAGAACCTGGCCTGTAACATGTGCTCAATAAATAGATGTTAAAAAGAGTTAACTCACAGGTGGCTCCAAAGGTCAAAAGAATCTATACAGAAGTATTCTGACTAAAATCTAATCTATTTTAAATATGCTTTTCATCATTAAATTTTGATGATGTAGGTTGTCAACAGATACTTTCAATAGAGGAAGAGACATTAGGAAGGATTCTTAAGCCTAGAACATAGGCCCAGTTTCCAGTTATTAAACTAGTGTAGTTTCAAGATTATGTTTCCTGGTCTTCACCAAGCCTCTAGCTGGAATGGTTAGTGTCTTCATATCTTCAGGACAAGATTCCATTAAGACATAGACGATTTAACACTACATACATAGGAAAGAAGAAAAGAAAAATAAAGAAGACTTTTGTGCAACTTCTTTTCTAAAGTCATAATCATGACATGTTGCTGTATGTGCCTCCCAAAACTTGCATTAGTCCACGAGAAATTGTGATTATATTTATTGTTACAGGAAATAGACACAACTTCATTTTTTAAATATGTTTTTCAAGTGGACATGAGCAGCCCTGGATACAGGAACATCTAATAGTTTGTAGACATAGAAGAAAAACTATCCACCTGCCAGAAATGAGCCTCGGAGGGGCGGGGAAGCACCGAGGCTCAATTTTCTGATGTCACAATTTACCCTCAAGGCCAAAAAGAATTGAGAAGTCACGAAGAAATGTGAACAAAAAAGTTTACGAAAATGTAAAGAAAGAGAATAGTGTATAGCAAACAAAAGCCTGAAAGACGTGAAAAAACAACAACAAAACCTAGAACTATTTGTTGTTACATTATAGAGGGCATTTTCAGTTGGGCCTACAAATGTTTATCTGTTTTAACATATTATGCCTTGCTTAAAGACTTTAGAAAGCATATTAATTTCCCATTGTTTTTACTTGTCCTCAGTAGGAGGAATGCATTTTATTTCAATGCCAGTTAAAGCATGTAACAAGTTCAATGCCAGTTAAAGCATGTAACAAGGAAGACCTGGTTGGCTACCATGAAGAAATAAAAAGCTGAAAAGAATCATCAATAATTCAAATGCTCTGTGTAAAAGAAACAGATTGCTTGACTGTGTAAAATGATTTCCATTCTGGTGAAGACAGAGCGCTGCTCGTAGTTTCCTTTGCCTCTTACCTGTGACCTTGATGTATGAAGTGTCCCTTGCTTCTAGCAAATGCTACGCCAGCTACTGATAGGAAAAGTCTCATGTTCATCTGTGTCTCAATGACTGATGGTCAACTGATAAAATGGTATGGAGAGGGAATATAAATTATATAAAGTGTTGCTTAGTTCATTTTTTGCTTAAATCCTATTCTCTATCTAAAATCTAGTGGCTTGGATAAATCTTAAACTGGGTTGAATGAGCTTGACATTGCTGAACCAAAATATTAAGATTAAAATGTTTGGCATGCTTTCAGGAAATTTCTCCACACTCTATTTATTTCACATGGCTTTTCTTTAGAAAGAAAAGAAACCCAAGGAACATAGCGTTTCAAGAGAATTTGCATATTTAAGTAGCACATTGGCAAAAGTCTTAGTAGTCCCTCAGCAACTCTCTCCCCTCAAACAGCCCTTACTAAATGAATGGACGCTGATAACTGCACCATACTTTTCCTGCTTTAAGGGAGACGTGTTCTTATAAATGTGCTGTGATCAGATGGACAGTGGATACTCTCGGCAGTGAAAGAGGAAATAAAATCTGCTTGAAGGAAAAGCCAAGAATTGAAATGTTCTCAGGACTACAGCTAAGCTACAATAATGTATATAAGATTATTCCATAGAAGTAATTTTGCAAGTCTCTTGTGGCAGGTGTGAAATGATAAGGGAACACAGTCATGTATGGGATGCTTCCATTACATTCCATAAATTTGCATTAGAGGTTCAGAGCTACATAAATAATGCATAGTAAGTTCTAGCAAAATAATATCTGGCTCGGGTGAGTACACACAGGAAGCTGCCTGTAAGGCCCTATTTTAACAGGCCTGGGTAATGGCCTGGTTGGCCTCATTCACACTCATAGAAACTCCGTGGTTTGCAATTTGTCAAAGGTTAATGGAGAAGCAGGAGAGTGAGTTTGGTTTAAACTTTAAGCTGATTTTCTAAGTTAAGATACAACATACTAGCAAAATAATACACACAGCACCTCTCTCTCTTATGTGGAGAAAATAATGTGGCATTTTGACCGATCTGCAATCCAAGAATTCCCCAATTCTGAATTGGCATACGAAGGATAACTGGGCAATGACGAGACGATTTGGCTGCAGGAAAAGGGAATTCCATTCCCACTGATGGATCCTTAAGTTCCTAGTCTTAACTGGGGCTCAGGACACATGAGTTTCCTCCCTGCCTCTTAAGCTAGCCTCTGGATGCCTCCTCATTCTTTGTTTCTGGTACCCCAATCCCATCATTCAAGGCTCTTCATCTGGAGCAGATTCTGCTTCCTGCCAAAACTCTGACAAATACAAATACTACTAGACTGTCTTTGCAGCAAGTGCCTACCTGCAGGAAGCATACTGTCTCTGCTCATCTATGCTTCAGTGGTACAGGGACACGCCCTAGTGAAGAACCCACGTGGTCTAGTTTTTCCCAGCATACAGCAGAACTTCAGTTAGGAAATTCACTACTGTCAGCAATCCCACTGGCTCACAGACCTAGCATTGGTTTCTAACTTCTAAATCTATTTCTTAATTGACCCTGTGGTTCACATAAGAAAAAGGAAAAAAATATATATACATTGTGAGTCTTTCGAACCCCAGCAATCTTCATGTCTTCTCCTATTATTTAATTCACTTCCCTGCAGAGTGGCTTCATCCCCATACATGTAGGGTGCGAGAGGACCAGCTGACACTTTCTGCCTCTGGCAAAGGGGCCTCTTGGTGACCCCAACAGAGTTGTGGCAGCCCCTATGACTGCTAGAGACTGGAAGAAAATAATTGGGACAAACATCTGACCCTTTTGATGCTTGTGGAAACCTCAGGAAGAAATCTTAGATGTTTGGCACTGCTGAGCTTTTTAATGTTGCCCCCCTCCCCTAATATATAGTAAACTAATGAAATCCTTGATAGTGTGAACTAAAATAAAATGTTAAGCCTGCAAGCTGACTGAATGGACCCACGCTTAGCCAATGGAACCCCAGAAGTACCCTCAAACTGAGTTGCTGGCAATGAAAAGGGAGGTCAGACAAGCGTAAGCCTGCCCCCTTTTCCTCTTGGAGATGTCTTTGTAACTCACAGACAGGCCCATGGCTATGCAAGACAAAGCTTAGAACACTCAATCAGCATGGAGGTCACTTGAGTCTCAGCATGTGCCTGGTCATCCAGTGACTTGTCTGATTAACAGATGTCCTCATCTTAAAATATTGCAATACTTCATTTCTTTAACTAATTACAAATCAAGCAATCTTTAAACCCATTTATAACTTGTAATCCCCTGCTTTGAGAATTTCTGTCTTTAGGCCAAATCAATGTACTGATGCCTTCCAGGTACGGATTTATAAATTCAGGTATAATTCCTACCTCCCTGAAATGCATAAAACTAAACTATAACCAAACTGCAGCAAGGCAAGGCTTGCTCAAGGCTCCTTGGGTAGCCTGGCCATAGTCACACAGATTCGTCTTAGAATAAACCGCTTTAAATTATTTTACAGTCTTTGAGTTCTTTTTCACTGATGCCAGACTAAATGCAACAACTTGAACAGTTGGAAATTGGCTTGTGGGACAGTAGAAGCCTGTTGTTAACCAAGGAGGCCGCCTTTAATGCCTTCTTCTATGAGGAGAGAAATAATATTATCTCTTCCCAACTTTCCCTTAGAGAAAAGTGGCTCTATGGTAGCCCTTTACAAGCAAGCCTATGATATGCAGTGGTTTGGGGCATTTGCCACGCATGGGTAAAGACTGGAGAGTGAGAATGTTGCAAGAAAATAAAAGAAGAAACTGAACTCTCCCCCAACCTCCCAATGTCATATTCTGTTTTTTCACTAGTCACTAGTCTTTCCTCTTGGCTTTCTGAAGGGGGAAGCAACCTCATAGAAACACTTCAACAGGTAAATCCCTACAGGAGAAGAAAGTATTGAAATTCACTCATCTCACAAGCACTTATCATCCGTTTCTTGGGTTTCACGTGCTGCATCAGACTAGAAGCCCCTGGGCAGAAGGAGAAGGACACAGCTGGGATAAAGAGAGATGAGCTGTGGGTGGGATGTGGAAAGAACACAAATATCTCTGAAGTGAGTGCCTGCCGCCCCTCAATCCTCAGTCCAGGGTTGGGGGACAAAAAGGAGTCTCCTTCCTTAAAAAAAGGGTGATTAGATCATCAGAAGGGTGTGCTGGAAAATCAGCGAGGAGACCCTCCCTCTACGTGGCTGGTTCATCCTCTTACTTCTAACGATGAAAAGTAGGAAGACCACGAAGCTGATGTGATCTGTGTTGAGGTGTGTGGTTCCTCAGAGGCAAACTGGGACTGAAATGGTCAGATCTGAGGTTGTAGATGAGAAGAAATAACAGAAAGGAATATATGGTGGAAGAGGAGACTTTTTTTATTTTATTTTTTTCATTTTGAAGGTTTGTCTGTTCTATGGAAAGAAAGCAGAGATCCAGGTTTGCCAAAGTGCCCAAATCATAGAAGAAAATGTATTTCATCTAACCTCACATTCCAAATGAAATACTTTGAAGCACTGTTGCCTCTAGGCTACAAATGTCCAAGCGAATTACTGAAAACCAAACAGCTTCCATAAAACAAATGTATATTGATGCCACAAAGGTTAAATCTCACACGTTATTGCAAAATACACAATGCCAAGTGTGTGTGGGCTTCAGTACAATTACTTCACCCAGGTGAATTTCCAGGATGCATCTTAAAATGCTTAATATTCATTACTCATTTACTGAAACAGGAGGGTTAACAAAATCAATTCTCTCTTTGGGATGCAAGCTTAAATAAACGAGGTCACTAATCACAGGTATTGAACTTTTTGGCTTGGCATGTTTAAGCCTTCCGTATACCAAACAAGTGTCATTTTTAGAACACCTTAAAACGAGAGCGAAGCTAAGAAACGTGGAACAAATTACATGCATGGATGAAATAAGACCTTCTAACTTCCATAGCCTACTAGAGAACCAGGCTGAGAAGAATAGAAAGAATTTTCCAACAGAAAAAAATAGGTTAATCCCATTTCCAAAGATAAATAATGGCTTTTTTGTTTTCCATAGCTCGAGGGGAGCCTAAAGCCAAGAATAATCTATAACCTTTCAATTACTTTTATTCTCCAAAATTTTATGAGCATCAAGCTATGCTCTCAATGAGGCATATTTGAGCAACAGCAAATTTGTATCCAATTTAGCAAATTATTAATTAAGGACCCAGAAATGTTTTACAGAGCAATGGAAGCTAAAATCAATAGGACTCTGACCTGAGTGTTAGACTCAGGCGGTGCCAGAGGAGCCAAATCTTTCCCCAGGTCCTACTAAGGAGACTTAAGTGACTGTTGGAAACGGTGCTATGGCAGAGTTACACAAGACCTTTACGTACGCACCATGTCCATGTTTTTTTTCCAACCCTAGAAAACATAACAATTTAACTCTTTTGACTTTTCATTTTCCAATCCTGGAAAACATAACAATTTAACTTAGTAGGCTTTTCTGGGAATTATAAAAAATGAGAAGTCATGTTTGAGCTATATGTGTGCCTGGGGAGGAAAAACAGAGGGTTTCCTAAAAATCAGGAAGGGAAACAGGACGCCCTAACGTTCTTATGCTCACTCCATCCTGCCTACCTACTTTTCAAGATTATATTGTCTGTATAAATGGGTTCCAGATCTATCTCAACAAGCATTCCTTTGCATTCCTACACCGGATGGAGGTATTGTTCCTGTAATTAGTGTGATTTTGAGAGAGCCCGTGTGCACTGGTTTATTGAAAGAGTGAAATAAACTAATGTATTTTGGGAAAAAATAGGGTGCAGGGCACAGTGCTAGGTACTTTGTATGTGCTGTATAATTCCTTAGAAGAAAATGTTTGTGTTCTTTAATAGATTATATCCTAATCATTTTAGATATGAAAATTCAGCCTTAGAAATTATGTACCATGTTTTCAACGCTAATGAATGAAGTGGTGGGATTTGATGACAGGGATGTGTATCTGAACTCGAATGGGTGAAATCAGGATGCATGCCCAGCCCAACTGATTAAAAATCCGCATAGAGTTTTTTCTATGCCAGATTTTCTCTTTATCTTAATTATATTAAAACAATGTAATATCAGACAATGTGTCTAACTTTTGAGAAACTTAATTTCTACATCAGTAAAATTACAGAGTTGCAATAGATGATATAAAAGATTACTCCAGTCCCGAATAGTATTATTTTTCTACTATATTGGCAATTTCTTGTTTTCAATTCACATCAGATTATTTTTCATTTCTAGTCTGATGTAGACAAAGTTAGGGAAAATGAAAATTTCTCTGAAGGATATTACAACTCACCCAAAAATAAACCTGAAGGAACTTAGAAAATACAGAGGCATTTCTTCTTTAATATAAATAGTTCTAGTGCATGTGTGAAGGTGATTATGTATGTAGAGGGATTGGTTATAACAAGGTATCTGAATTCTATGCTGTTTTTTTCTTTTACTAAAACCCAAATATTTCTGTAGCTACAGATAAAGATACAAGGAAAAGATTATAGGTATCTATATACTGCCTTTAGTTACTTTATGTGTCTTAAATAACTCATTTGACACAAACTTGAAAAAAGTAATAAAAATATAAAAAAATAAAGACTCAAAGGTCTATAAAATCTGTTTTTGAATATAGAATCCACAAAAATTTCGTGTGCTTCATGATTTGTTTAGAACGGTGACTTTCTTTCTTTCTTCTTCTTTTTTTTTATTAAATCATAGCTGAGTACATTAGTGCAATCAAGGGGTACAGTGTGCTGGTTTCATATACAATCAGAAATAGTTTCATCAAACTGTTTAACATAGCCTTCATGGCATTTTCTTAGTTATTGTATGAAGACATTTGTATTCTGCATTTAGTAAGGTTTCATCTGTACGCTTCTAAGATGCACCATAGGTGTGATCCCACCAATTGCCTTGAATTTCTTTCTTTCTTTTTTTTTTTTTTGAGACAGAGCCTCAAGCTGTCACCCTGGATAGAGTGCTGTGGCATCACAGCACACCAAATTTCTTGTTAAACTTGGCAAGAGTGGAAGTGAAATCAGGGACATGTTAGTTCAC
>CAUYRH010087479.1:0-13166 GCA_963574655.1 Perodicticus potto
GGGCTGGATGACAGGCAAGGAGGGGGACCTCCAACCCCCACCAGAGGTTCCAATAGCCAAAAAGGCTGGACAACTGCCGAGAAGACACCTGTGCCTTGGTGTCTCCTTCACTTTACACTGAGGACTAAATGTGGAACCCCATTTCCTATGCCTAGGTCAATTTCTTGTGAATTTCCAAGGCCTCAATTCCATGAATGGACTGTATCCATTCATTGATACACTCATTTGGCGGAAGGGACTGTATTCATTCGTTTCCTGGCCAAGGAACCCATACACCTATATATACCCTGAGGCCAAAGGCCTAAAGGAGGAGACGGGGAAAGACCAGGCGAGGAATGGAGAGAGCTTCTCTCTCCCCACTTGAATTCTCTCCCTCTACCAGGAGCTTTAGTGTTTTCTGTATTCTTTTCTGTAAATCAATTCTGTCTTACCATGAAGAGGTGGGGGGGGGGGAAATAATGTAATGACGAATAATAAAATACATTAAAAAAAAATTCACAGGTCCCTTTTCCCTTAATTGTTTATTTAAGTATATATGCATATATGAAGCTTCAACTAAGTATTTTTATTGACCTCATTGTCATTTAAGGGCTTACATTTTTGGCTAAGACTTTAGGAATTCTAAAACCTACACACAGTTTAGAACTTCAAGACAACTGGTAAGCTCCTATGCACATGGTGGGAAGAGGATTTGAGATGCTCTTGAGTAAGGAGCAAAGCCATCATTAGGGACTGAATAATAAAAATGGAACAGGGTTATCTTAATTGCCTAACACGCTGTCAACAGGGAGCAGTGACAGGAATCTAAGCAGGTCACCTGGAACCTAGCCCTGGATTCTAGGTCAGTGAGTGTCCCTCCGTCACAGCCAAGCAACTAAGCTGGAGGGCTGAAGTCAACGGCGCCCCAGTGAGAGCTGAGCCCCTGACAGAAGCGGGTCTAACGTCCTACTCTGCACTAGGGCTGTGTCCCAGTGCCACGTGTTACCTGTGTGCTTGTCCTAACTACCTTGTCCCAGGAGGGCACCATTACCCCAGCTTAGCCTCTGGTCACAAAAGTTTCCCCACCTCAGCTATTTTTAAACATGGGGTCTCACCCTTGCTCAGACTGGTCTTGAACTCCTGAGCTTAAGCAATCCACCCGCCTTGGCCAGGCAGAGTGCTGGGATTACAGGTGTGAGCCCGGCATTGATGACCTTTTTACATATATATGTGTACTCATGGAACAACCCAGATCAAGCATCTCCCATGTTTTCCCTGATGATGGTGATCATCACGTCACCATCAATGAGTTTTGCCTCTCCTGGAATGTTGCAAATAAATGGAATGATATAGTGTTAACTCTTTTGTGGCAGCCTTCTTTCACTGAACGTGTCTGTGTATTTATAACAGATTCACACATGCTGTTGCATGTAGCAGGAGTCTGCTCCTTTTCATTGCTGAATAGTGTTCCATTGTATGCAACATAAGCATGTCTCACAGTTTGTCCCATGATGATGAACCTTTGGTACACGGCTCCTGTTTTTTGGTTATTATCAATAAAGTTGTTATAAAAAGTCCTGTATAAGTATTTTTTGTGAGCAGGTTTTAGAATTGCTAAACTCTTGGCCAAATATCTAGGGAGGAAATTACTGGGTCATACATTTAACTTGACCGGAAACTGCCCAACTGTTTTCCACAGAGGTGGTGATTGACATCTCAAAGTGCCAACAGCCATTAGGAGAGTTTTGGTGACTCTGCGTCTTACCATAACTGAGTGCTGTCAATCATTTTAGTTCACCCATTTCTGTGGGACGCCATCATATTTCACTGTGCTTTCAATTTCTATTTCCCTGATGATTAATAATATTAAGCAAAGTTTTATGCACTCATTAGCCATTGTTTTACCTTCTTTTGTGAAGTGTCTTTTCGTGTCTTTGTGCAGTTATTCATGGATTGTGTTGTTTCATATTGCTTTGTAGATGCTTTTTATATATTCTGGATACAAGTGTTTTGTCAGACATGCGAATTTCAAGTAATTTCTCCAAAGTTATTCAGTTTGAAATATTTTCTATTTCCCCCTTGTGATTTCTTCTTTAATTCACAGGTTATTTACAAATGTGTTTCTTAATATCCAAATATTTAGGAGATTTTGGAGTTTTTTTTTCATTTATTTGTAATTTAATTCCATTGTCAACATAGAATATATTCTGTATTATTTTTATCTTTTAAACTTTCAAAAATCTCTGTGTGATTTAATTCAAATGATTCCTATTAATCTATTAAGTCTTCAGGTTTCCTGCCAGTTCTGTAATGCCTAGTGTGTTGTTAATACATTCAACTATATTTTTATTACTAGCATTGTATTTTTCAGTTCTAGAATATCTGTTTGATTTTTTTTTACAGTTTTCAAAAATCTTCTGAAATTTTCTGTCTCCTTATCTATTATACTCATAGGTTTCTGCCTACTCTTTAATAAATTCATCATATTTTTTAAAAAGCCCTGTCTGCTAATTTCAATAGCTGGGTCATTTGTGTTTTGTTTTGTTTGCCACTGAATCATTTTTCTCTTGACTATGAAGCACATAGCCCTATTCCTTCACATATCTGGTAATACATGTATTTTACTATATACTAGACACTATAATGATATTGATACTGTTTCCTGTTATTGTCCTCCAAAGAGTGTTGAGTTTTATTCTATCATGCAGTTAAAAAGCAGATTAATTTGTATTTGTGGAGGCTTGGTTTTATGCTTTGTTAGGAAGAATCTGTTTTGAGTTGCTTTTAGTCTCTTTTATGCAGTTTTAGCTCAGTCCTTAGGTAATCCCTTTTATGAGGACCTTGAAGAAATCATCACCTTTGCTGATCCTCAGGCTCCTTATCTGTAAGTGAGTGAGTTAGACTGTATGTCCTCAGGGGCCCATTCTAGCTCTGGCATGTAAGTACAGGAGTATAACCTCCTCTTCCTCTCTCTTTCATTTCCCCTTCTTTCTTTCCTTTTCATTTCTTTCCATAATGGCTTACCCTAGAAAGCAATTTAAGAATGTGGTCTATGAGAGAAAGAAGCGAAGGAAAAAGAGAAAATGCAACTCCTAATATTAACAGTTGTCTGGGAAAGGGAGCCAGAGAAAGGAAGCCAACATGTTTCTACCACCAGCCACACAAGGAGGGAAGTGCCAAGCTAAGACTTGGGAGCACTGCACACCTGCGAGGTGGGCGTGATCGGCGTCGGGTCCCCCCACTCGTCCACCCCTGAGTCTCTCCAGACCACCAGCTACCCCTTCCTCAGCCTCTGTCTGTAGCTTACTGTGACATCACCCTTTCCCTCTCTCTGTACTTCCACGACTTGAAGCTTTACCTCCATTACAGGACATTGAAGGACCAGTCATCGGAGAGGGAGACTCACTTTACACAGGCAGCCACCCATGCCCTGAAGGCACCCAGAGGGCTCTTTCCTCAGCTCATCGTCTTAACCCAACGCCACCATGGCAGTAAGAAGATGCGCCGAGCTCAACACAAACTATGTACTCAGAACATTTGGTTTCTAATCTTATTTCCTGTCTTTAATGATTGTCTCTGGAACAAAACTCTTCACATTTCTGCACCATGAAAATTTCAGTAAAATATCTGTCGTTCAGACCACTGGATTGGTTTTGAAAAATCTAACAAACACTGACCCATTGCTATCACTCTCTGTTCCGCGTTCCTACCTGCAAACTCTGAGCACAACCGAGAGCAAACCAGCGCTGCGTTCTCTCTCAGCATTCAAACCACGGTGTTTCCCAGCTCCTCTCCTGATCTCCAGCCACTGCCCGACCAAAGCTCCTGAAGACGCCTGATTGCTGGACATTCCATCGGCCCTTTTCCCAGGCACTTGCCACGTGTGAGTCACCCAATCACCAACACAGACAGCTTGTATTTCCACAGGCAAGTACTTAGGGGAGACTGCAATTCCCCGACAAGGTCGCCTCAGCCAAGACACTAAAATTATCAGAGATCAGCAGCAGCATCTATTCGAAGACAGCCTGTACAGAAGCATGATGGTTTTATCATGATTTAAAGGTTTACATTAACAGCTTTACAGTCACACACACACACATACATACAGGTCAGGCTGCACACTGACCACAACAATAAGAACTGTGGGGCTCGGCGCCTGTGGCTCAACGGGCTAAGGCGCCAGCCACGTACACCTGAGCTAGCAGGTTTGAATCCAGCCCGGCCCGCCAAACAACAATGACAGCTGCAACCTAAAAAAATGGCTAGGCGTTGTGGCGAGCGCCTGTAGTCCCAGCTACTTGGGAGGCGGAGGCAAGAGACTTGCTTGAGCCCAGGAATTGGAGGTTGCTGTGAGCTGTGATGCCACGGTACTCTATCCAGGGTGACAGCTTGAGGCTCTGCCTCAAAAAAAAAAAAAAAAAAAAAGAACTGTGGGCGACAGTAATTTTTCTATACAGGAAGCTCTAGAAAGTCACATTTCTAACAATTTTATTTCCAACCTCCACCAATGCTCCATCCAACTCTCCAATTCTGAATGAGAAAAAATAAAATAGGGTGGCTGTTTCCAAATTAGTCTATCGCCCCTGGATTTTGAGGATAATTCATGATGTTCTTTTGCAAACCACTTCCCTTTTCCTTTCCAGGGTTTTCCAACCTGATGACAACTTTTCTTGCTTATCCGTGGTGTCAAATATCACAAAAAGTATCCATGGACTTTTTTTGTGCAAATCAGATTTTATTAGTGTATTTGCTGTATAGCCCAAGATAACTCATCCTTCCAATATGTGGCAGAAGAAAAAGAAAGTTGGATACTCCTGCTTTAGACTCAGCCTTGCAGTATAGTGGTGGGCACAGATTTTTTAAAATCAATCTTTCCTAGGTGATTCTTCTATGTTCTAAAGTGCAGGACAGCACGGGTGTGATGGGAGAATATTACAAGTGATGAGAGACAGAACAGGAATCAACTCCTGGTGAACTAGAACTATTTTCAGCTCATCTGCATGTTCATCCATTCACTTGCCCAATTTTTGTTATGCACATTGAAAAATAAACACTTGTTTACTAAACATATTAATTACTGAATCTTTTTCTCCATCAATTAACTTCAGAGAATCATAGAAGTTCCTAACAGAATATTCTCAGGTGACAAGCAATTGCTATTTTTCTTTCCACTAAGGGGAAATGATTCTGCAACCGTGATGAGCAGTTGTTTACAATGAGATTTTGGAAAACTGGAAAGGGGAGAATCTGAGGGACACTAAGGACTGGGCACTTCCATGGCCACCAATACACCAAGGGAAGGGCAGTTGCTGGTTCTATTTTGAGTGAAATTTTGGCTATTCTAAGGAGGAGAATGCATTATCAGCTCATAGCAAAAGTTTATTCTTTCATGAAGACTCAGGGACCTTCTCGATTCTCTAACAGTGACCCGGAACTGTGGGTCCTGAGCATTCACTCCAGTGTAAGAGGCAGATGAGGTTCAAGTGTGCTGAGAATGGTTGGCCACACATCTCTAAAGTAAATGAGCTCTTGAAGAAAATTAAAGCTGAGAAGAAAAGCAGACTTCTGAAGCCCACTCGTGTTGTTGTCTCTTTTACATATTAAACCAAATCACAGGGTTATTTTTAGGAGATCTTGGAATTCTAGATGAAATCATCCTCCCCTGGAGACTGTCCAAAGACTACTGTCCAGACTCCATTTGGGTCAGATGTTCAAATTGCTGAACAGAGTCATTTTATTTTAAGATACAACAAACTAATGCAGGTAGACAGAAGCCAACAAGCAGCTGGCACAACAAACAGCTGGGCTACAAATACAAGCTAAAATAGAAAAGAAGCCCATATTTTTTCCTCTAAGTTTGTAGGTTTTGTTTTAATTTAGCACATATTTTATTTTGCCTTGGGCTAAAACTAGATTTGGATTTATGCCAAGGCAGGAGCATAACTAAATAATCTTTGTGGTCTTCTCAGGCTTACCCTAGAAAACTATCTATGTTCAATGAATATAGAATTGAACTGACCATAAAAATGGTTATATTAACAGTAGCAACCAAAGTCATTAGGCTTATAACTTTTTAAAAAAATGCCTTTTTACATGTTCTACCTTATCCCATCCGTCTAACAAGTTTGAAGTGTACCCACTCTCATCCAAAATAACAGATGTGAAAGCTGTAGCTCAGAAGTGATAAAACTTAATTACCTGTTGTTAACCCTTACCTTTTTTCCACCCTTCTACAAATCTAATGTTTGAAAAATACACTCTTGTGTGTATAAAGCTTTTCTTCTCTCAAAATCAGAAAATACATACTTACAAAAAATGAACAATTTGTTCTTTAACAGAAAACAACTACAAGCAAAAAATGCTTCTGATGTTCTTATTATTATCATCATTTTTGACACAGGGTTTCACTCTGTTCCCTAAGCTGGTGTGCAGTGGTGCAATAATATTTCACTGCAGCCTCAAAGTCCTGGGCTTAAGGGATCCTCTCACCTCACCCTCCCAAGTGGCTGGGACTATATGTGTGCACCATTGCACTGGGCCCATTTTTTAACTTTCTGTAGAAAGGAGGTCTTGCTGTGTTGCCCAGGCTTGTCTTGAACTCCTGGCCTTTAATGATTCTCCATCCTGGCCTCCCTAAGTGCTGGCATTACAGGCATGCCACACCCAGCAACTTTTGCATGTTTAATAAAGTACCAGAGAATCTTTAATTCTATGTATCATGCTGAAAAATAAAAGTAAGGTAAATATTTTACAGTGAATCTATTTTTCTAATATAAGTTGAGCACCCCAATTCCAAAACGCCAAAAGCTAAAATGCTCCAAAATCTGAAACTTCTTGAGCTCTGATGATACTCTCAAAGGAATGCTCATGAAAGCAATTTGGATTTCAGATTTTCAGATCCAGGATGTTCATAATTATAATGTAGACATTCCAAAAGCCAAAAACAAACAAAAAAAAAAATCCAAATCCAAAATCTAAAACACTTAAGTATTTTGGATAAGGAATCCTCATCCTGTATTCATAAAACGAAAATCTGAGAAAGTGACAGACTTCCAAACCCTGAAGATTAAAAGAAAGACAGCGGGAGAAATAAAGCATTAGGAAAAGTGAGTGTAGAGAATTGAGGACCCTGATGAAGTACAGAGGAGCACCGTTTGGTTCAACACTGTAGAAAACAATACAGCAGTATATAAAGTCTAAAAACCTCACACTACTCAGAATATTCATCACGGTGCTCTCTGTAATAACTGAAAAACTAGAAGCATCGGATCCAGTGTACTCATGTTCTTCTTGACATAGAACGAGTGCCACCTCAAATTATTAAATGGAAATGTTGCTTAAAAAGATTATTATCCCTTTTTATCTTTTGTTTCACAAATATATGTGTTAATGCCAAAACTATTAAAAGAGTCTTTGCCTTTGGATGCTATACTAGTTCTCAATTACTGTGCAACAAATTATCTTCAAATTTAGCACCTTAAAACAAGAACTCTTTAATTCTCTTACACAGTCTCTGAGGGCTAGGGATTGGACCTATCTCATTTGGATGCTTCTGGCTCAGGTTTCCTCATGAGGTTGCAGTCACGTGGTTGCCTGTTCTAGGCCTTGTAGTCTCTGAAGAGTTGACTAGGGCTGTAGAGAACACCTCCAAGCTCATTCATACAGCTTTTGACAAGAAGTTCTTTGCCACATGGGCTGCCATGACATGAGAGTAAAAGAATATGCAACAGAGAGAGAAAAAGTAAGGCACAAGCCACGACCTTTTATAAACCGATTTCAGACCAACCTTGGTACTATGGGGGCACCATGGAAGGGTGTGACCTGGCAAGGATCATTGAAGTCCATCTTTGAGCCTTCAATGGGCTATCATAGCCCATTCTGTAGCTCCCAATGATTCACATTCCTCTAAAAACATATTCACACATTCCTGAGACCCACAAAAGTTTTATCCCATTACAGCGTTAGCTCAAAATCCACCTAAATTTACCCTAGATACAGCCAAGGTATGTTTTAATTTTTTAACTACTCTTTTCCTTAAATGTAGTCCCTCTCAATTTGCAGACTGTTAACTAAGGAGACAAGTTATCTGTTCCCGACATAGCTAACTTACAATGGTAAGACAGGATAGGACAACTGCTATATTCAGGCTCAAAAAGAAGGAAAATGGAAGGAACACAGGAGTCAGTGGTCCAGATAAGTTCTGAAATTCAGCTGGGACAATGTCTGAAGTTCTGTGATTAAGACTTAGCCTTCATGCCAAACAGTATTATTCTCCATGGCTCTTGGCTCTACTGTGTGGGTCCTTGGTACTTCCCTTTGAGGCATCTTTGCTAACTAATACATCAGTCTTCTAAAAGATACCTGAAACTGTCTTGCTGTGGCCCAACATGTATTTACTCACCTTTTTAAAACCAGTTAAAAGCCATTTTTTGTTTTGATGTATATAATTACATATCAATGCATATAATTAGATTTGTTTCTATACAAAATGTGCAATTTAATCTAATCTGAGAGTCTATGCTTTTACTAGGAGGATTGAAACCTCTTTCATTTCATATCATAGCCCATTTTAAATCTAATCCCCCACCTTCCAGAGTGGGAGCTGAAGGGATTTATGGCCTTCTACTTGATGGAAATGTGTCAGAAGCTGCCTCTCCAGTGCTTATTGTGGGCTGAGTGAAGAGATCACATGATCATATTGTAATGGAACTGTTGTTTTTAAGGAATTTCTAGATCAACTCAGTTCAACATCAAAGCATTAATTTTCCAGGGAGAAGAGGGGTCTTGAATTGAACTAAATTAGAAGAGACAAAGGGGCTATCACAATTAATAAGAAGCAGATTTTCCTGGAGAAATTCTCAAACCAAGGAGCAACTGGCAGTTGGGACCGGTTAACCAGGTAGCTGTGCCAGTCACTCTGTGTACACTTACAGGACCAGCCCTGGAGTGTGTTCGAGCCCTCTGAGAACATGCTCTCTGATCTTTCTTCTGTTTGCCTCTGGTTACACAAACTTCTGGCCAAAACGAGTATCCTGTACTCAGTATCCATGTTGGCATTCAAATTAATGGAACACACATTTGAACCTATGTTTCTCTAATTATCAAAGTGAGAGCAAAACAAGGTTCTTTTGCCTACCCTGCAATTATAAGTAAGAAATTCAGCATATTCTTTCTTTATTTTTCATCTTACCTTAAAAATAGTATAGACCCAATCTATTACAGTACTAGTTGGTCAAGTTTTAAAAAAATTAATGTCTATTCCAAAAAATATTTTTGGCATCTATATTTAATTTTGTAACTATTTTTGAAAAACAAATGTATTTATAGGGATCACTAATCCTTTTATATCTTGACTTCCTTATTTCTAAGTTATTCCTTTTAATTCTAATTTAGTGTTTTATGGAGTAGGTCTCTGAATAATTTTTTAAGAAAGCCTATAGAAGTGAAATTGTTTCTTAGATATCTGAAAATGCCTTTTCATTGCCTGTAGACTCATGAATCAAATTTGCCTTGAAACAGTATGCTTAGATCATGAAGTATTCTCTTTAGAATAGTACCAGTAACTCCATTTGGAGCTAGTGAATAAAAACAGAAGTACCCTAACTTTTTCTCTTTGTGAGTAAATTTTTACTTTTTGTCTGGTGGCTTATATAATAGTCTCTTTATTCTAGATTTTTAGGCTATGTCCCGGTACGGGGCTTTTTTCCCCATTAACATCTGGATTTCGTTTATATTAAGGGAATTCTTCTTCTACTATGTCTCTGGTTATTATTTCTACTTCTTATGTTTCAGCATTTCCAGAAGTATTTGTTATCCATAGATTAGTGTTCTACCATTTCACTCTGGGTCTGTTATCTTCTCTCATCATTTCATCTTTCGCATTTTCTTCTACTATCTTGGAAAGGTAGTTCACAATTCTGTTCTCTGCTGCGCTTACAGCAAGTTTTCCCTTGGTTCCATCTTTTTCTTATTTTGGTTGGCTCCACATTTGATAAGGGCAGTATACATGGAATGACTTACACCTACCTGAATGTGTTCCGAGGGTCTGGCAGAGCCTCACCTCAGATCAATGCCTGGGGGATGAGTTGATCTGTAACTTATCCTGGGGGTGAGTTACACCCCCAGCCCAACTTCCAGCAGGTGCTCAGCCAATGTGGTTTTGTTCCACAAGGGCAGATCTTGACTGCTTTCTGTTCCAGGAAGGTTCTGCCTTCAAAGCATTTCCAAAGAGAATGCCCATCCCTATGTGTCCTGCATCCTCTTCCCTTCTACATCCCATGCCACTCCCCACCCAGTGTGTATGGTACTGGGAGATTGAAATTGATATAAAAAGAAAAGAACTGGGGGTGGAGAGTTACAGGGGCCCAATTCTGGCTCTCATGGAACTGCCTCCCAGGCAGAAGGAGAGCAGCAGCCTGGATTCTGGTTATAGCAGACCTGAGCCCCTGAGCCTGGACGGAGAGTGACAGGAGTAAAGCCTGGGGTCTTGTTGGCTATTTGGTGTTGGATCAGAAGATGAAACACATCCTGCTGGGGTACAAGGTGTTTCCTCAAACCACCACACTGCCATTGTACTGCCTGGAAATTCTCTCTAAATTTCTATCATTTCTGACACAAGGTGTTATGTTTTTGCAGAGCTTCCTGGGTATTTTAATAAGAGATAGAGGGCACCTCAGATTAACCCAATGCTAATTTTTACATATGCCTGATGCAGTACCCCTTCTCTCCAAGACTAATGTATTAATTATACATGTAAAACAATGAATTTTAAATTCCAGTAAGGGCTAAAAGTCACTCCACTCATCAACTCCCATGGCATCTAAATAATACTTGTGGGATGACATTGAGGGGGCTAAAGAGCAGCCTTCTGGCCCCCAGAGCAAAAAACCATGATGCAGAATGGCTGTAAAAACTCTGGCCATTTCCAGAAGCTTGTAATTAAGCTGACTCATCTTGTACTAAATTTAACAAATAATTTACCAATAAGCTTATGTCTTAAACATATGTCAAAAGGAAAAACATAACACAACGTATATTTACCTTATAATAAATTCTGGCCACCAAACCTCGCTGTAGAACCCTTTCACGAAAATTCACTGCTTTCAACAGAAAGGCGAGATTACCGACTGTGTCCATGTTAAATGCCAGGAAACTGAAGGAAAAACACATTGACTGTCATTATTACTTTGGCCTCACCAAAGAATTTCATTTGAAAGAAATGGCAGGGGTTTTAAGAATTTTCTTCCCACAGAAAAATAGTGGAAAAGCACATAATCTCCCCATCTTATCTCTCACTGGATGTATTGGTGCTTCTTTTCAGAATTTTTCTGGGCACTACTTGCCTCTAGTTTATTCTATGTGATTGTCCTTATGATATAGAGATAATTTGGTTTCCCACTGTTTCCACTTACTATTGTATTTTAAGTCATGTTCAATATTTTACAAAGGTCTTTCTTCATTAATAAAAGCTACATAATTATAATAATTTACTCAACCACTGTTGGATATGTATTATAGTTACTAAAACTGGATATTAATAATAAAACATATCTGTTACAAAGTATCTATCAATGAATTTGTTAAATACATTATGTATGGGTTTCCGGAGCAAGATGGCAGCCGAGTAACAGCTTCCTTGCAACTGGGCACAGTGAGTATGGGGAAAGAAGACTCCCAGCATCTCTGGCTGGTGGGATCTGCCCAGAAACATCCCTCTGGGGACACAGGGAGTCAGTGTGAGACTTCTGGACCCCATGAGGAGGACAAATGCAGTGGAGAACTGGCAAGTGGTTGCATGTATTCATTCAGCCTGATCCCACCTACAGCTGGAAGTACAGCAGCAGTGAGACTGCAAACTGGAAAGACCTTACCTGTGAGCTGTTTTGGTTTTTTTGGACTTGGCTCTCAGTTGAACTACCTTGGGAGAACTTGGGCAAGAGTGAAGAGGACTTTAAGCCTTGTCTAGAGCCCCAGACTGAGCCGCTAAGCCAGACAGAGCCAATAGTGCTCAGCTATGGGCCATGTGGAGCCACTGTAGGAGTACTGCCCTAGCAAGCTCTGCCCTCAGGGTCACAGAGCGAGGATCGGGCGGGAGCAAGTAATCTAGTGACTTAGCAGCCTAAAAGTGGGGACTGAGACGCCTTATAGCCCTGGTCCTCAGAGGCATAGAGTGAGACCGGTTTTGGCACACTGGGTAAGTGGATAGCCACTTCAGGAGTGATCCCAGTGACAAGTGCTTTCCGGGGAAAGCTTCAGCTTAGCCAAGGGTAGCAGTATAAAGTGCCTTTTAAGCAAGCTGAGGAGAGATTTAGGCTCTCCACCCTGCAGAGTTTGAGAAACCAGCAGAGGCCTTCAGTCTCCATCTCATACAGCTGTATCAGCATTGTGATTAACATCTCATACCCAAGATCACCTGTTGCCCAGACAATATTCAGCAAGATATACATACTGCTTTGTTTTTGGTTTTCTTTTTCTTTCTTTTCTTTTTTCATTTTTTCTAGTTTAAATATAATTTTCCATTGTTGCCTTTTTCAACAATTATAACTTCATTCTTGCTAGTGTTTCCACCCCTATTATTTTGTTTTTTCCCCCAATTTTATCCCGTAAAGTTTTCTGTTTGCTTCTTTTGGTTTTATTTATAGTATTTTTGCCTTTCCTCTCTACTTGATGGAGATGGGGTACTGTGTCCAAACAGGCTATCAAAGAGCTGCTGACCTCAAGGGAACCACCCAACCTGGCACCCCCAGAGGTTGGGGGTTTTTAAGGTTGGGTCAAAGTACCCTACTGTTTAACTATATTGCTCCTGTCTCCCTCTTTCTTTGCCTCTCTTCTTTTTGTCAATATTCCCTTTTACCCACCCCCTCTCCTTTCTCTTTTTTCTTTTCTTTTCTTTCTTTTTTTCCTTCTTGCTCTTCAGTCTTCTCATCCTTCTGGTCCTGTACCAAAAGGACTCATCAAAACGCTAGCCCAGATGCATGGTAACTTAAAGAGCAAGAGGACGTGAAAGGAAAATTAGGGCAAGGAAACAGATAAAAGAAAACACTCATGAGAAAGAATAAGCAGAAAAATCCTGGCAATGTGAAAAACCAGTTCAGAGCAAACTTGCCCCCCCCAAAGGCACCCGGAGTAACAAAATCAAAAGGATACAACTAAAAAAGAAATTTATAAATTTAAAAAAGGGGAATAAT